>CACVCL010028735.1:0-92595 GCA_902729485.2 Mus minutoides | reverse complement strand
AGAGGGAGAGGGAGAGGGAGAGGGAGAGGGCGTCCAAAGCCCAGCCCTAATGATACACTCTCTCCAACAAGGCCATATCTACTAATCCCTGTCAAATAGCACCACTCCCTAATAACCAATCATTCAAATATATAAGCCCATGGGGGCCGTTCCTATTCAAACCGCTATAATCACACACACATGTACACAGACACACACACACACACACCCCACACCAACCAACCAACTAACCAAACAAACAACAGGAGAAAACCACTCAAAGAATTATGAGAAAAGGGAAAGATTTGTCTAAAATCTATTTAAAAAGTTATAGCACAAAGAGAGCAGATCAAAACCAAGGGTGGGGGTAGGCTTGGGGTTGGGGGGAAGATGTTGCTCAGAGGTGGAGGACTTCCCAGTGTGTACAAGCCCTGGGTGAGAGCCCTAGCTCTAGGGTGAGGGAAGGGGTGGAGGTGGGCAGAAATTACTCTGAAAACACAGATTTCTACCAGACCTTAGGGTTGCTTGGGGTCTCATGCGAGGGTGAGAGGAGAGAAAAGCAGGCTCTGAGGAAAACCTTCAGTTGATTTGTGGATTCCGTGAGGCAGATACTGTTTTATCTCTAAAAGCGTGTAACCAAGTCTAGCAGAGGCAGTCATCAGTGCTAAAGAAGAATTGATACATCAGCTTCAAAATACAGTAGGCTTAAGTGGGAGGGCTGTCATGTTCCCTGCCACCTGATGGACAGTGACATCACTGCACACTGAGGACAGTTGTAGGAAGTAACGGGCCAGCAGTTTGGTCAGGTTTCGTGAAGAGGAACATGCTAGAATTGTTCATGAAAACCCAACTAATCTTCCAAACTCAGAAATAGAGTCAAGGCTCCATCAAAGATCCTAAGAAATCTAAGTACACACATATGTAGATGTGTATGTATCATATTTGGTGCTGTGCATGGAACCCGGAGCCTTGTTCATGCTAAGCACTTTATTACTGACTTTTTTAAAAAAAGATTTATTCATTTCATGTATATGAGTATATTTGTATACGTGTATGTGTGTGTGTGTACACCAGAAGAGGGCATCGGATCCCATTACACCGATAAGTTGTGAGACGCCATGTGGTTGCTGGAAACTGAGCTCAGGACCTCTGGAAGAGCAGCCAGTGCTCTTAACCGTGGAACCATCTCTCCAGCCCCTATTACTGACATTTTTAACTGTAGCCCTAAATATTTTGAAAATATTGGATATCTGTAATAAAGAATACCCCAAAACTAAGGAGCAGTTGGTGGCATTGAAAATCCAGATGGAATGATTTTGAAATCTAAATAAAAAGCTGATGAGGTTGAAGTCAGTTTCTTTAACATACTTAAAGTTTTTCCCCCCTTGGAAATTATGATAAAGTGTGGTGATTATGAAAGATTCCGTGTCTTATGTCCATGTGAGTAGTAGGTGAAGTCTATTAAGTATACCTGCTCATGTAATCCTCAAAGCAGATATAAATCAGATCAACAGTGCCCTTAAATGCAGGCAGGAATCAGAAGACCATCCCTAGTGACTGTTTGTATATGCAGGGAATGCTTGCCTTAAACTACCTCACACCCTCAAAAGCAAAGCTGGTGCACACCTGCAATCCCAGTGGTCAGGAGGCTGAGCAGAAAGACTGAAACTTCAAAGCAGCCTGAGCTACACAGCAAGGCTCCATCTAAAAATAAAAACCAAACCCAAGGGCTTGCAAGGCCTTGGGCCTGATTCCCATCATCAAAATCAAACAGACACACTTTACATGATGGTGTATGCCTTTAATCACTGCACTCAGGACCAGCCAGGTCTGCATAGGAAACTCCAGGTCAGCCAAGGCTATAGAGTGAAACTGTCTCAAAACACAAACAAAACAACCAGGTGGTAGTGGTATGCATTTAGTCCCAGTACTTGGGAGTCAGAGGCAGGCAGATCTCTGGTTTTTAAGGCCAGCCTGGTCTACAGAGTGAGTTCCAGGACAGCCAGAGCTACACAAGAAACCCTGTCTCAAAAACAAAACAAAACAAAACAAACAAACCAACAAACAAAAACATTCCAAAATTGACTATAAATAGATTCTTTGCAGGTCTGGGGTTGTGAGGATGTGGGAACATGACTTTGACTTTGCAGAAACATCTCAGGTGGAAATGTGCAGGTAAGCATCAACCTCTGCATTGCTGATGGCACTGGAAAGCTGTGTTCTGTCCTCTCTGTGCTCCTATAGACCTGGATGGGTGTACTCATAAATCTGACAGTGTTCACTACAAGGGCAGATTTCAAATGTGGAATATTATGTATGCTGAAAAATTTCATAGTGTCAGGGTCTGTGATTTGCACTTACTGGCTTATAATCAGCTAGGTTCTTTTTACAGCTTAGATCCATCTACCTAGGGATGGTGCCACCCACAATGGGCTGGGTCCTCCTCCACCAATCATAAGATAGTTTCTTTGACATGGTCACCAGACAGTCTGCTGAGCTTGGCCATTCCTTACTTGAAGTTCTCTTTTCCCAGGTGACTCTAGGCTCTTTTGAGTTGACAATAAAAACAATCATCACAGACTGTGTCTTCAAAAATGAGGGGGAGAGGCCGGGTGGTGGTGGCATTCAATTCCAGCACTTGGGAGGCTGAGCCAGGCAGATCTCTGAGTTTGAGGCCTGGTCTACAGAGTGAGTTCCAGGACAGCTAGGGCAACACAGAGAAACCCTGTTTTTTTAAAAAACAAACAAACAAACAATTTTTATTAGATATTTTCTTCATATATATTTCAAATGCTACCCCCAAAATTCCCTATACACTCCCCCAACCCTGCTCCTCTACCCACCCACTCCCACTTCTTGGCCCTGGCATCCCCTGTACTGGGGCATATAAAGTTTGTAAGACCAAGGGGTCTCTCTTCCCAATGAAGGCTGACTAGGCCATCTTCTGCTATCTATGCAGCTAGAGACACGAGCTCTGGAGTTACTGGTTAGTTCATATTGTTGTTCCACCTAAAGGGTTGTAGACCCCTTGAGCTCCTTGGGTACTTTCTCTAGCTCCTCCATTGGGGGCCCCGTGTTCAGTCCAATAGCTGACTGTGAGCATCCACTTCTGTATTTGCCAGGCACTGGCATAGCCTCACAAGAGACAGCTATATCAGGGTCCTTTCAGCAAAATCTTGCTGGCATATGCAATAGTGTCTGGGTTTGATGGCTGATTATGGGATGGATCCCCAGGTGGGGCAGTCTCTGGATGGTTGGAAACCCTATCTTAAATAAACAAAACAAAACAAAAAATGAGGTGGAAAGCAGTTGGAGAAGACGTTTAGCATCGACCTCTGCTCTCCATGTGGGTGATCACATCCATGCATACACACACACACACACACACACACACACCCTCCCCCCAAATATTCATAAACACCAGACATGAAACAATATCTAGTCTGGCCACGGACCAGAAGACTAACACTCTCACACCTGGGTGCAGGGATGGAAGACAGATTTGAATGTAATAATGCTCTTTAAGATATGTAGTACAGGGGTTAGAGGGAGGGCTCAGTGGCTGAATGCACTTGCTGCTCTTCCAGATGACCTGGAATCAGTTCCCAGCACTATGTGACAGTTTACAACCACCTGTAACTCTAGTTCTGGGAGATGTGATGCCTTTCCTGACCTCTGCAGTCATTAATGCTCACAATGCATACATGCATGCAAGAAGGCAAACATTTATATACATAAAAATAACCAGATCTAAAAAATAAAATATGTGGCACAATGTTTAGATGCCTTCTGCCTTAGCCTCTGGTACACCTAATACTAATAATGTCTCTTTGGGGCTAGTGAGATTATGGATAATTCTAATACTTATAATTTTGCTTGGTACATTATGCTTTTTTTTGTACAAGGTATGATAAAAATTAAAGCTCTTTTAAGAAAAATGAAAAAGATGGCATGATCTCAAATTATTTTAATGAGTTAAATAAGTGCTATTCTTAACAAAGATAAGGAAGATTCCTTAAAAATTCTACTAGAGGCCAATTTCATCTAGAAACATAGTTACAAAATCCTTAAAATTCTGGCAAAGAATTAAGCAATAATGATCACCCTTGTGTATTCAGCTAGATGCCTGATATTATATGGGGTGTATAGTATGTGTCTGTACTGTACCTGAGTCATGCTATCCAATGTGTACCACATGTGGAAATTTAAAGTTAAATTAGTTAAAATTAAATTACATTAAATATTCCACTGCCCAGTCAGCCAGCTGCATATTGAATGCTTGACAATGGCTGTTTAATTAGACAGTACAGATTTACATATTACTTCATTCATTCATTCACTCATTCATTTTGTGGGTGTGGCATGCATGTGAGTGTGTGATACATGCATTCCAGAGGCCAGTACAGGACGTCATTGTCTTCTCCTATAGCTTTCCATTTTGTCTTTGAGACAGAGTGCTCCTCAATTCAGCTAGGCTGGCTAGCACCCCACCCCTGTATCTGCCTGCCACTTCCTCCAGTGTTGGGGTCACAGATATGGACAGACATGTCCACCTTTTTATATGGGTGCTGGGGATTTGAACTCACATCCTCATGTTTGTAGAACCAGCATTCTTACCCACGGAACTGTCTCCTCAGCCCCAGACAACAAGAATTTACAGGGCAAGTCCATACCACAAAAGTTCTCCACAGAAATGTCTTAATTTGTCCCCTGAGAGTGGTGGATAAGTTCCACCCAGCATTATCTGCAGGCAGAGAATTTTATCACCCAGCTTCTGACAATTGTCTTCTAGAGCTGTAACATTCAGATTTGTCTGATGTGGAATAAGAGTCAGTTTTCAGGCATCTTAAGTTGTTTGGGGAGTGCCATTTTCTAAAGGACAGAGCTTGTGTTCTTCCTGGAGCCTTGTCAAGAGCCTTGGTCCACTACATTTAACAAACGTTTGTGGATGCCAGCTCGTTCAGTTCCTGAGCTCTGAAGAAGGCCAAGCCCACATCGGGTTTGAAACAGCCTTTTATACTTTTCCAGTGACCTCAGCTGGTGTTTTAGACTACGTGGCAGAGAAAGCCAGCACTTCTTCACATGCTTTGAAACTCGAGTAGTTACTGTGTCAGTGCAAAGAAGCACAAGTAGATCCCGAGCTACCTCCTTTCTAGGCCTGGGACCAAAGAGCTTGGCTAACCTCATGGTCCTCTTGGGTTAATGCACTCCCTCGGGAGCAGGGAGGGGTGAGGCAGGAGGAGAGACTGCCTCTGAGCTTAGTCCTTGATTCCATTTGTCCATTTACCAAACATTCATAGGGCATTCTGACCCTCCACCAGCTACTGAGCTCTCGGGAAGGAATAGATGGAAAGGACAAGGTCTCTGTCCTTGGAGAACTTACACTTCAAGCTTGTGTGGGGAGGTGACACACAAACTCCATGCCACCAGCACAGCCACCCAGGTTGCAAAAAGAAGAGCAACAAACTCTACGTTGCAGAGACCAGGGAAGACTTCCTACAGGAGTGATGCCCACAGCTCCGGAGACTCCAGACTGGCCCTTCTCCTGGGATTTGACAGCTAAACGAGTCCTCTCGAGAGTGAAGATGGTTAAGATGGTGTGCTGGCTGCTTTTTTCTGTCAGCTCTACACAAGCAGGGGGGTCATTTAGAAAGAAGGAATCTAAATTGAGAAAATGCCTCCATGAGATTGTCCAGTAAGGCAAGTCATTGATTGTCTTGATTGATTGTCTTGATTGATGATTGACGAGGGAGGGGCCAGATCGCTGTGGGTGGTGCCACCCCTCGGCAGGTGGTTCTGGATGGTTCAAGCAAACAAACTGAGCGAGCCGAGGCAGCGTTTCTCCATGACCTCTGCTTCAGCCCCTGTCTCCAGATACCTGCCCTGAGTTCCCTCAGTGCTGGGGTGTCACCTGAGAGTTGTAAGCTGATGTAAACCTTCCCCTCCCCAACTTGTCTTTGGTCACGGTGGTTTATCACAGCAATGGGAACTCTGAGACAGATGGATAGCTAGTTAGTGTGGGTTTGGCTTCACTTGTACTTGATCTGAACCCACGATGAGAGAACAAGGAAGGAGCCCCAGCTTGCCAGATTCAAGTTTCACACGCACTCATATGTGAGCTGGAGTTAGTACCGAGCTAGAGAAGGAGGATGGCCCTAAAAATAGTTGTGACCAACTGTCACCATGATTCTGAGGTGGGTATTTAGAGAGCTGCCACCAGTCGGGGCTATAGGCAGAGAGGACCATGATGAGTGTGGGCAGAGGGTTTAGTGGATGGATTGGTGTGGCAGCTTGTGTGTTGGGGGCTGAAGCGTGGGTGAAACTGAGATGGAGAAGTGGGATAGGCAGGGAGGTGGGCCTGGATCGTCCCTCTGGAACATTCATTCTTGCCACCGTTGCTACCAAACTGTATAAGCGAGGCAGGCTTCCTGGTTCAGCCTGTGCCAGTTTCTGTTGTCCTTATTTGTTTGGTATTTTTAGTGGCACACTGGAAAGAGATTTTGTTTACATCTACTTATTTACCCTGTGTGTGGGATCACAGTTGTGAGCCACAGCAAAAGTGTGGAGGTCATAGGGCAGTTTAGGGAGTCAGTTTTCTCCTTATAACTTGTGGGTCTAAGAGATTGAACCCAAGCCGGGTGTGGTGGTGCACGCCTTTAATCCCAGCACTTGGGAGGCAGAGATAGGCGGATTTCTGAGTTCGAGGCCAGCCTGGTCTACAAAGTGAGTTCCAGGACAGCCAGGGTTACACAGAGAAACCCTGTCTCGAAAAACTAAAAAAGAGAGAGAGAGAGAGAGAGAGAGTTCACTGGGGTTGGTAGTAATTGCCTTTACCATTTGGCTGGCCCAAAGAGTCTGGTTTTAACCATTTACCTCTGTGGTTACCAGCCTGTTAAGGACTATCTCTCCATCTTAATGTTTGAGACAGAGTATCTCACTGAATCTGGAGCTCACAATGACTAGATTGGCTGGCAGGGAGCGCCAGGAATCTGTCTGTGTCCCACCACAGCAGGGCTGGGATTACAGATACATTCAGACTCATCTGACTTCCTGGGTGGGTGCTGGGGATTTGAACTCAGGTCTTCATGCTTGTCCAGCAAGTATTTTACCCCTGAGCCATCACCCAGGCCCTTGGCTTCCCTTTTGATAGTCAGAAAGTCTTTTTGGGAGCTAAGGTCAAATGAGGTCCTTATTTAGTTGCGATCATAGAATGTCTAACTCTGACCTTATTTGCTCTTTTGTCTCCAAATATGCCACATAAGCAAGGGGTCCCGTTCTGTGTTCTGTTTGCTTCTTCCTGATTGATTTTTTTTTTTTTTTTTTTTTTGGTTTTTCAAGACAGGGTTTCTCTGAGTAGTCCTGGCTGTCCTGGAACTCACTCTGTAGACCAGGCTGGCCTCGAACTTAGAAATCCGCCTGCCTCTGCCTCCCAAGTGCTGGGATTACAGGCATGCGCCACCACGCCCGGCTTCTGATTGATTTTTAAAAACAGTACCTTCTCCTTTTCTTTTTCTTTCCTTTAAAGGACATTGCCCATTGTTTCTATTGTTTAAGACCCAGCTTACACCCCAACATTCTCTGTGACTCCTTTGTAGCTTATACTGACCTGTTCCTTTTTCAGATCTTCCTAGTCTCAGTCTTCCAAACCCTGCCATCTAGTCCTGAGACTGGTATTAGAGAGGGTGTACCTGACCGTGAAGCCCTCTGCGTCCTGAGACTGATATTAGAGAGGGTGTGACTGACTGTGAAGCCCTCTGCCTTGATGGTGCTGTCTTTGTTCTTAACTTGGGGAAGACCTTGCCTTCTAAACATTTATCTTCATTTATTTTGTTATTTGAGATAGGATTTCACTCTGTAGTCCAGGCTGCCTCGGCCTCCCGAGTGCTGGGATGAAAGACGTGAAGCATCACAGCCAGCTAAGATTTTTGGGCTGGCTAAGATTTTTGGGCCGGCTAAGATTTTTTTGAATGAAAAGATAAATATAACATCTTTATCAAAGGAAACAATGTCCCAGATCACACCATCTTTTTTTTTTTTTTTTTTTGTTTTTTTGAGACAGGGTTTCTCTGTGTAGCCCTGGCTGTCCTGGAACTCACTTTGTAGACCAGGCTGGCTTCGAACTCAGAAATCCGCCTATCTCTGCCTCCTGAGTGCTGGGATCAAAGGTGTGTGCCACCACGACCGGCCAGATCACAACATCTTAATAAGACAATCTTCAGTGTTGCACTACTTCCAGTGAGGCATATTGTTTTATATTAGACAGTGTACTACATAGTAACAATTTATTTCATTTTCATTTGTGTGTATGTGTGGCGTGACCATAGAGGCCAGAAGGGGGTTAGACCACCTAGAACTGGAATTACAGGGAGTTGTGAATCCCTTACAGACACGCCCAGATGTTTCCTTGGTAATTTCCTTGGTAATTCCAGAGGCTGTCAGGATGACACTCAGCTTGTCCACTGCACGATTTTGTTTTTGTCCAACAGTTGCTGCTGGTCTTTTACATGAGCTCCATTTCAGCTTTTTCACAGTCTTTCTTGAGTGCCCCACCTTGGCCCTTTTCTCCCATCAAGTCCCCTTTTCTCAGGTGCAATTATACACTGGCTGTAGCTAACGACCTGCTATCAATGGTTTCCACGTGTGTGTCTTTGGCCTTTTGGCTGACTCTTTCAAGCTCCCGTTCCTCCTCACCACAGTCCATGCTAGCTGGGCTCTCACGGTCAGAAGTTGGGCATTAAACTCTTCCTCTTGGGTTCAAATCCAGTCTTGCCTAGTCAAAGGCGTCTTAGATAGGACACAAAAACCATGAGCCAAAAAAAGGCAAGAAAGGCTGGCCTTCATCAAAGTGAGAAGATAAAAAAGTCTGCGCTTTGATATATACCATTAAAAGGCTAAAAAGGTCTGCCGTGGCCCGGGAGAAAATATTGCTAAAACATTCATCTGATGGAAGATTTATACCAAAAATATGTAACTATGCTTACAAATTGGCAGTAAGAAAAATGGCCCATATAGGATGTGTAAAAGATGTGAAAACACACTGCCCCGTGAGGGTCCCATGGGTACAAATCAACACAGAACACGGTACTTAGCATCTTTATGATGTAAGAAAGAGTTATCTGTGCACAGCTACGTGACCTATTTAATTAAAACCACAACAACGCTGGAGACATGGTTCATGGTTGCTCCTTCAGCCATTTGGGAGGGTGAGGACGGATGACAGAAAAGTCTGAAGTCAGCCTGGTAATTTAGTGAGACCCTGTCTCAAAATGAAATTTAGAGAGGGCTGAGAATGTTATTTAGTGGTCTTGGGTTCTTGTTCCAGTACTGTAAAAACATAAGCAAAAGCAAATAAGCACATACAAATAAAACCAAGTGTCAACAAAGATTCAATAACTAGGATTTTCATACATTGCTAGCAGGAATGTATATATATATATATATGTCACTTTGGAAGATAATTTATCAGTTTCTTATAAAGCTAAATATACATTTGCTACAGAATCTGGTAATTCTCCTCATAGGTATTAAAAAAAAAAAGAGAAAGCAGAAGTTTATACAAACATTAGGAAATAAACAATAGCCAAGAAAGTAGAAACAACCTATATGTCCATCAGTTAGTAAAATGGATAAACACATTATGGTATGTCCATTCAAAGCTAAGCAACATAAAAGAACAAACTATTGATACACGTAACAACTGATATATACTAAATAACCCAGGCTCATAAAGTTGTATGTATTTAACCTGGGTTTACTTTATCAGGTGGGGAGTGGTGGTGCATGACTTTAATCCTAGTAGAGGCAGGCAGGTCTCTGTGAGTTTGAGGCCAGCCTGGTCTACAGAATGAGTCCTAGAATAGCCAGAGCTATACAAAGAGACCTTGTCTGGAAAAACAAAAAACAAAAAACAAACAAAATCCCAAACAACAGCAACAAAAGTTGTATATATGATTCCATTTATATGAAATTCTGGAAGAAGCAAAATTATAGATGTGTAAGCCATATTATTGGAGTTGTTAGCAATTTGTGTATGTGTGTGCGAGAGTGTGTGTGTGTGTGTGTGTGTGTGTGTGTGTGTGTGTGTAGGGATATATGGCAACATGATATAAGGGAAAATTTAAGGCAACAGCAATGTTCTATACCTTGAATGGTGGTGGTTATAGAATCCTTTAGGCTTGTGAAGGCTCAGGGAACATTTTTTAAAATTTTTATTTATTTTTTTGGGTTTTTTTTTGAGGCAGGATTTCTCTTTTTAGCCCTGGCTGTCCTAGAACTCACTCTGTAGACCAGACTGGCCTCGAACTCAGAAATCCACCTGCCTCTGCCTCCCAAGTGCTGGGATTAAAGGCAAGCACCACCACTTCAGGGAATATTTTTAAAAGGTGAATTTCCTTTAATTCAAATGCCTGACTAAATTTATCTAACTAAATTAAAGATAATTAAAAATGAAAGAAATGAGAAGCATTGAGGATGGGAGAGAAAGGGGGAAAGAAAAAAAAGCAAAGAAAAAAGGCAAAGAGGAAGAAAGACAGAAAAGAGGACGGGAAGGGTAGGTGGGGGAAGGGAGAAAAGCAAAGAAAAAAGGCAAGGAGGGAGAAAGAAAAGAGGACTGGGAAGGGTAGGTGGGGGAAGGGAGAAACCATATTGTTAGCCCACATAAATACTGAAAGTCAAAAAGGATGGATGAATCAGGGGAGAGCAGTTAGACATGGTTACAATGTATGTATGTATGTATGTATGTATGTATGTATTTTCTGTGTATGGGTAGATTGTATGTGTGTGTGTGTGTGTGTGTGTGTGTAGACCAGATGGGCCAGAAGAAGGCGCTGGATGACTGAGAATTCAAATTAAAAATGGTTGTGAGCCAGCATGTCGGTTCTGGAAACTGAACTTAGGTTCTCTGGAAAGGCCCACTGAATGGTCTTTCCAGCCTCAAGAAATCATTTCTATTTTGAGTTAGGCTTTCTGAACTACATGTTGAACCAATTTTAAATTTTGATAGATAATGCCAGGATATCCTCCAAAATGCCTATATCGACTGACATTCCCTTCAGTAGGATTTGAGAATGCCCTCCTCCCCATGTTCTTGTATAAATGGATAAGATTAAAAATGTAAGCTTGCTGTCTTTGGTGGTGGGAGATGTTCAAATCCTTCATGCTTCATGTATGCAGGACTGCAGTTTCCTGACTGGTCTTCCCTCCCTCTTCAGCCTTTCCTCTCCAAATGGTCTTATACATTGTTAATAGAGTCATCTTTCTTGTGCTTCATTCTAATAATAGCTCAAAAAAAAATCTTTACGGATACTTCATTGCCTGCAGATGAAGCTCAGATCCTTAAGCCCTGTATTGGGTCTTGCTCTGTGTCTGTTCCACTCTTCTTACCCATCAGCTCTTCTTTTCATTCTAACTGGATGCTTTCCATTCTTGACTATGCCTGAAAATACCGGGAAGCTTTCTCAACAGAGTGCTGCCCAAGCCTGAACTGGCAACATTTGATTTAATTCCTGGGAGTGTGGCCCAGGGATTGTATGCTTTATTTATCAAACTCCTGTTGACTTTAAGTAGTTGCTAGGGTTGTGATCCAAGGATCCAGTTGAGCTGATACATCAGTTAGAAAAATCTCACATTCCTGATATTATGTATTTGTTCAGACATTAGTCTTCTCCAGGTGCAATCTTGCTAAGTTGCATAGCTTTGTAAGTTCTAAAGTCCACCTCATGTGCTGCCCAGTACTGGGAATTGAACCTTGGACCTCGTTTATGCTATGCGAATACTCTACACTGAGCTACACCCCTGCTCATGAAGCTTTCCTCCTATCCTCCTACCAAATACAAATGCCCCTTTTGAACATTTAGTGATGTCATTCTAACATCTGAAATCCTCTGCTTTGTAATAGAGTCATTTTGAAGCTTATTTTTCCCCCTCTACAAAACCATGGTGTTATGTAACAGTTTCCTCTGCGATGAACACATTCCACTCCACAGGGAAGCTCCTTAAGCAGGAAGGGGGGAGGAGGGAAGCCAAAACCAAAAACCAGACAAATGAACAAAAACTTCAAAAATAGCTTCAGGAAGTCCCTGAAATTGACAGGTTCCCTAAGCCTCTCCCTGCCAGAGTAATAAAAGTTAAGAGTCCCCCCCTCAGAGGAGCAGATCCCAGCTGCAAAGACTCTCAGACCAGACCAGCTGCCTAGAAGAGTCAGAAACCAGCTGAGCTGCCTGGAAGGGCTTTAGACCAACTGAGTCACTTGGAAGGGACACTCTCCAACATGTTGCCTGTTTGTTAGTCACTGCTGCTCCTGTAAGTGACCCCTAACCTATATTCCTGTAAATAATCCCCACAAAACTCATGGTTCACCAAGTTGGACTTTGGTGGTATCTGTACTTTGGTTAGTCGGAGGTGCCCTGCCTGAGACAACACAACACATGGCTAATTACACTTCCTCAAGGCCCGGCACAACTTTGTGGGACAGCCCCAGGGGCTCAGTAAACAGTTTTTGGATTCTTACCCTGGATGGTTCTTTCTCATGCACAATTGCTCTGTGCCAGGCACAGTTTTTAGGCACAGTTTGCTCCAGTTGTCCCATGGCTCGATGTCCAATGTCGCCTTGCTGTGGTGATTGTCATTGGCTCCTCTAGTTAGCCCGGAAACGTTGTCTTGGCCCACACACCATTCTTCCTTCAATTTAAAATTTCCTTTAGCTTTAATTTTTGAGACAGGATCTTACTATGCAGTCCTGGTTGTCCTGAACTTGCTATGTAGACCAGGCTTGTCTTGAACTCACAGAGATCTGCCTGCCTCTGCTTCCGGAGTGCTGGGATTAAAGGCGTGCGCCACCATACCCAGCCCTTCCTTTCTTCCTTTCTTTCTTTCTTTCTTTCTTTCTTTCTTTCTTTCTTTCTTTCTTTCTTTCTTTTGTTTTTTTGAGACAGGGTTTCTCTGTGTAGCTCTGGCTGTCCTGGAACTCACTCTGTAGACCAGGCTAGCCTCAAACTCAGAAATCCGCCTGCCTCTGCCTCCCTAGTGCTGGGATTAAAGGCATGCGCCACCATGCCCAGCTCCTTTCCCCCTTTCAAGATCTCCAAATAGCTGTCACCAGTGGGGTATTCTCATTCTTGTCACCAGTCTGCTTTCACTGGAATGTAAGCACCATCAGAGAAAAGCTTCCTTCTGTCGGCTGTCTCCCAGTGCCCACTGTGGTGTCTGGCATATATAGCAAGAGCTCAAAATGTAAGTGGAACTTAACGGAACGTGTGGATCTTGTATCAATTACCTTTCTTATTGCTGTGAGAAAAATACTGACAGGAGCAATGTAGAGGAGGAAGAATGTCCTTGGGCTTATGGTTTTGGGGGTATCTGTTCCTTGTGGTGGGGAAGATAAAGGGACATTCCTGTGCCCAGGAGTTATGGCCCCGCCTGTTCCTGCCATGGCCAATCGGAAAGCAGAGCCATGCAGATAGAGGACATCTAAAAAGAACTCCCGCCCACAGTGAAATATCAGCATGGTCTATGATGAGCATGCAAACTCTGAAATAAAACACTCATCTTTGCCCTTTAGTGTGCAGACCTTCCTTCTAACCTGGTGGGCTGAATTCAAGGGCATAATTTAAGAATCCCTGCATTGTGAAAGCATTCACTCAATTCCGTGTGACCCTGGAGTGTATCTTTCCTCCGTTCTTTGCTTCACCCTATAGGATTTGTGTAGATACCCTTTCCACCTATCAAAGCCCCATCACCACCTCTGTAAACAACTACCCCTACCCCATAGCCAGACACAACAGCCGTTGACCCACCTTTGGGAGGACAGACCTCAGGATGATACCACAAGGACTCTGGGATTGAGTTGGGCCAAAGGAGTGGAATTATGGGGTCCTGGGCACTCAGGCATGGGAAAGATGATCCTGGTGGATTTTCCCTTGGCTCCTCAGACTCTTGGGTCTGTGGGGCCAGGTGCAGCTGGTAGAGGCCCAGAGCTGTGCCTCTTTTGCCCATATCTACGAGTACCAGTAAAACTGACCTCATCTCTCTCCCTCCCCAAACAGGCTAGAAGCCTGCCAAGGATCTATGTTGACTCTCCCTCCTAATGGTTGGTGCTTCACTTGTGGCTGAGGGAAATCTCTTCTCTCATTTATTTATACATAAAATGTGATTGGGTGAAAAAGTGTCTAAAATCAATCTCCTTTTATATCTCCCTCCCAGTACTAACAAGTCATACAAAGCGCTAAGACATAGCCACTGTCCATTGCATAGTTTTGTATGAATGCTCTGAGGCTGTGTCTTAATCCCTATTTTTAGACACAAATGTGCACAGATGTGTGACTAGGTATGGGGGCATGCATGTGCACATGTATGCGCGTGTGCGCACACACACACACTTCTGCTTTCCTTGGACATTCATTCCTGCTGGGTCTGCAGAGTCACACTATCTGCCAGCTGAGCCCTGGGAGTCATTTTGCTAGACACTGAGGGAGAATGCTCTAATTCCCGACAGAAGTTGGCTTTACATTTGAGAGCAGAGAGACCAAGGGACCCTGGGGATCCCCTTTTCCTTTAGAAAGTTGATGCCCTGAGGTCCTTCCTGTTAGCCCAAGGTTGCGTCTTTTGTTAATTTCTAGCAGTGTCTGAGTTGACTCAGAATGGTGTGGGAGATTCCTTTCTCCCACACTCCGATGTCTAGTGCAGATGGGAACTTCCTGGAGGCCGAGACCAATTGTAAAGGACACATAGATTCCCATCAATAAATATATAATGGAATCTTCCTGGGGCTGTGGGGGGTCCTGTGTGGAGTGATAACATGTTAGAACGTCATTTTAACTTAGTGTATGTGTGTGTGTGGCGACTAACAAGTTCATAAAAAATAACATAACACAATAGAACTAAATGTCAAGAGCTGCTCCAGGCCGTGGCCTGTGGCCAGGTGAGTAATTCAGAGAAAAGCCAGGAGAGAGGGGAGCCATACCTCAGGCTATTGTGGTCAGGGTGCAGACATGCTCAGACAATCAAACTCTCCACTTGGGTATGCTAGAGACAACTCCATGGATGTATATGTCAGGGGGAGCAGGAGAGCAATGTATGGGGGTTGCTTATGACAGTTGACACAATGGAACGCAAAAAAATTAGGGTCATCAACAAAAGCTTGTAACCAAGATTCTCATCTCCCCTGAAATTTAACAGGTGCTTTTTTTTTTTTTTCCTTAAGAAAAGGAACTTTCGATTCTTTGCCTAGATAGATGAGTTTGCCCAGCAAAACTGGGTAGCATCTTTCTGGTTTTTTGCCTACCTCACTGAAGAGCAACCTTGATCCTTTGGCCAGGCTGGATGGCTGACATTTCCCACTGTCTGTCATAGTTTCTCAGTCAACAAGATACTTCTCTTACGCACGCAGACCACGGCTGGTGCAACCTCTGAAATACAACTGTCCAAAATTGTGGTGTGTTCCGGGACCTCCCAACTTTACTCGGCCTTCAGAGTTAATGCACTTGGCTCTTAGCACGAGACACATGCTAATCCCCATCCACACCTCCATTTCTCCGGGAAACTAACCCTCAACAGGGTCTTTTTTCATCATACATTGGTGTTACTTTTTTTTTTTTTTAAGGCCTGGATCTGTGTGTTTGTCTGTGTCTGTCCACCTTGATTCAGCTTCAGCAGCCCTTTCTGAACTCACTAAGCTCAGGGCAGTAGGCCCAGGTCTTTCCAAAGGCCCACCTTTGCAAGGTGGCCGAGCTCTGGAAAGGCAAAGGATGGGCTGAGCCCGGTGCGCCTTCTCCCCAGCCTTTTCCAGCGCGCGGGCTCTGGGGAAGAGAGCTGACTTCTCTCGGCTTTGTCCGCTCAGCAGCCCGGGGTCTGCCAGAGACCTCGGCCGCCCCGCATACACACCTGCTGCCCGCCCCGCTTGGGCGGCTCGGAATCACTGGGTTTGCGACCGTTCCTCCAGCGTCCCGAGGGTGCGGGTGTGGGTGCGGGTGCGGGGCGTCGCCGTCCCGGGCGCCCTCCTGAGAGGCGGGTCCTGGGAGAGGGCGGGGACCGGGTCCCGCCTCGCCCTCCGCCGGGCCGCCCGCAGGCAGGCGCCGGGCCGGCCGGGAGGTGGTGCTCGCCTCCCCGCGCGGGGCCGTGCGTTGCCCGGCAGCGGCTGCGAGGCTCGGGAGGGGGCGGAGCGGCGCGGCCGGCGTGCAGCGGCCCCAGTCCGCGGATCCGGTCCGGCCCGCCCCCGCCTCGCCGGCCTCGCTGCGCGCCGGTGCGAGGCGCCCAGTCTCCGCTGCAGCGGCCGCCGGCGTCCCGGGCCTGAGCGCGCCCACGCCCGGAGGCCGGGGTGCCGGGGAGCCGACGCGTGGCCATGGAGCGGGAGCCCCGCGCCAGGGTTGCACTGGTGCTGGAGCGGTGCGGCCGCGGGCCTTCCTCCCGCCACCGCCGCCCGGGGCTGCTACTCCCCGGCCTTTGGCTGCTGCTGCTCGCCGGGCCGGCCTCGTGCGCTCCAGGTAAGCCTCGCTGAGCCCCCCGGGACGCGGCCGCCACCCTGGCCGCCTTCTCTGCCGCGCTCGTCACCCCCTGACTCCCCCACCCGCCCATCCTCTTTTATTCTCCACGGCTCCCTCGCCCTCCTTGCTGGAGATGCTTTCCTATTCTTCCTGGGCCCAGCAAATGAAGGCATGGAGGAAATGAATAAATGCAAAGGAAAAAAGAGCGAGTGGTTTCTAACCGGTCTTCCTCAAAGGTCTGCAACCTAGTCTTCCGTGAACCATGTTGCCCGAGGCGGGTCTGGTGGTTTCTGCTCCGAAGATGCCTATTTTCGTTTTCCCCTTTGCAAAATGCAGGCACTGGATTGTGTTTGTGCACGGTTGTGTGAATGTGGCGTAGCGAATGTTTTGGGATACTTTTATTGTTGGGGCAAAGGGGTGCATCTGGTGTGTGCAGAAGAGCAGTTGTGCATTGCCGTGAACACCCAGTGTTACCCCAGATGCAAGCAAGCTGGCCGTGTCCCCCAGTGCGCCAGGACACAAAGAACATTCAAAGAAAAATCTCTTGGAAAGCTCCCTGGCTATGGATCCTTTCAGGGAACTGGCTATTGGTATTATCTCCACCGAGGCATTACAATGGAGTGTGAAAATATTTTGAGTCTGAAGTGTCAGGGCATGAAAGGAGTCATGGTTGGTTTTTATAATAGATGCCAATTTAGTGACTGTTCATCAGCATGGGATTAAGAGACATGATTTATGAGGCGTGTGGGTGGGTTTTGTTTGTTGAGGAAATGGTTTAATTCATGTTGCTTCTCTGAAATGTTTATTTGTCCACCCTGAGCACGCACTGGACAGATGGCCTGGAGACCATCTCTGAGGTGACACAGTGCATCCTGTGATTGCCCCACCACACACGTGCTTGGTTGCTTTGTGGGTAGGAAAGGGAAGGAGAAAGGAGCAGTTTAGGTGGAGAGCTTCTTCACTCTGCTCAGAAGAGACAGAACAGCCACGAAAGCAGCCCAGAATCCTACCTGCTTGTGGGAGCAGGGCCAGAGGACTGCCAAGTGGGTTTGAAGGAAGTAGAATGCATTTGAAGGTGTCCCTTAGGCCCGACTGTGGGCATTATAACTAGTGCCACAAAGGGGATGGTGGAAGTGAGGAAGGGACTTCAGGGAGCCTCCACAGGATGGGACCCATTCACTCACTCAGGAGGAAATCGAGGCAGAAGCATCATGCTCAAGGTCACCGCCTGGATGATGAGAGGAACTGCTATATCTCTCCATTCCCTTTTACTTTCCGTGACCCACAGGTCGGGGTCATAGCCGAAGCCTCCAGAGATTTCCTGTAGCTGGGTGGAACCCTGCCTCAGGGAGCCACAGCAGAGGTAGGGTTGACAGAGTGGGCCTCTTTTATTTAGGCTGTGTGTGCAGTGGGTGCAGAAACTTTGCCTAAGCTAGCATCTCCTGTCTCAGTCTCGTTCTGAGAATTCCAGTCCAGTGTTCCGCGGAGAGGAGTTGGTCCTTCCGAGAGCTCTTGACTTTAGAGTCAACAGAGAAAGCTGGATTCTTCTGGATTTGACTGTCATGGGACCTAGCTCACTAATTGTTAACACCGACATGTGCCAGGTGCTGTGTGACCGGGTCACACACATATAGGCTTTATGATCCCAGCTTAACTGAGGAGGACTTTAACAGGTGTCTAGGAGAGTCTGGCTCCAGATTCTATGATACACTTAGCTTCCCTGCCCCAGCGTTTTCCCACTTGCACATGGTCATCTGAATATTCTGGGGAGCTTCTAGGAGATAAAGTTGTTTTGCTAAACTTAAAGACACACAGTGGGTGTGTCTACACTGCCTCCCCGTTGTTTAGAAACCCCATTCTGGTTCTCTGCTAACTCCTAATCCAAAATCCAATTAGGAGATGTGAAGTTATATGTCTGTTCTAGAGCTGACATCACAGAGATGAAGGCGGCATCCTTTCACTAAGTTGCTTCTCTGGTTTGCATAGCTGCCTCTGGGCAGGAAACACAGAGCAAGAAGCAGTGTGTGCGTAGCATCCAACTTCAGGGGCCCCGGTCTCAAAACAAAGCAAGTGTGGATGTGTGTGTCCACTTGGAGTGAACTGCTAGGTGAAGGGTCTTCAGGGATGACCTGAACGGTGAACTGATTGCAGGCTCTGGGAAGCCAGCTTGACGGAGGGTGTCTTGGTAAGGTGCCTAGGCTGCTGGTGGGGGTGCCTGGCCATGGCCAGCAGCTGTTGATCCTGGGACAAGCCGGTGTGTTTGGCCCAGGTTTTCCCTCGGTGGCACCAGGACCCTCTAGTCTTAGTGTCTTAACTTTCAACAACAGCATGGGCAGGGAGACTTTGCTGAGGCCTGTCCTGGAGAGGTGGGGGTGAGGGGATGGGGGTGGTGCCTTAGTCTTGTTTGCAGTTCCTCTGGGAGGCAGCAGTCCCATGTCTGGCTAACAAGTTCCCCATCTTCATCAGAGATGGACTTGATTTTCATGTGGGTCCCCTTATTACAGTTTTCAGGGCGAGCTCTCTGCTGTATTGATTTGTTGTCTGTTTCTATTTCCTTTAGCATTTTAAATGCATGATTTTTGTTGTTTTGTTTTTCTGGATAGTGTTTTCTGGGACTAAAGGCTCACCCCCACCTGGTGAAATTTTATTTTATTTTATTTTATTTTATTTTTAAAGAAAACATTTATAAGTTTGGTCTTGACTATTCACTGTGTGGAAACACCTGGACTGCTCAGAGATTTCTTTTGAACACAGTGCTTTCAGGTAGCCAGCCACTCACAGTGGAGGAGGAGAGGATGGTGGCCCATTCCTATTCAGGGACAGTTCTTAAGAATTAGGGTTAGCGGGCTGTTGAGATGGCTCAGCGGGTAAGAGCACCCGACTGCTCTTCCGAAGGTGATAAATTCAAATTCCAGCATCCACATGGTGGCTCACAACCATCCGTAACGAGATCTGGCGCCCTCTTCTGGAGTGTCTGAAGACAGCTACAGTGTACTTACATAAATAAAATAAAATAAATCTTTAAAAAAAAAAGAATTAGGGTTAGCATGAAATTGACAGCATGGCAGAATTTAGAAATTAAATAAAGGTGCAGAAAACAGTCACTCAGAACTTGGGGTGTGCACAGTGGTATAACGCTGGGTAGCTTGCACTTACCCAGGACAAGAAAGGAGGGAGTGTGGCTCACCCACAGTTCCACAGCTCATACATAACACTAAGTGGGTATTGTTTTTGTGGTAGAGTTTTGTTATATAACCCAGGCCTTAATATGTAGACCAGGCTAGTTTTAAATCTGTGAGAGTCCTCCTGCCTTGGCCTCCTGTGTGCTGGTGGTATTAAAGGCATGGGCTGCCACCACCGCCACTGCCACCGCCACTGCCACCATGACCACCATGACCACCACCACCACTATCATCACTACCACCACCATCACCATCACTACCTCCACCATGGCTGCTGCCACTGCCCAGCCAAGCAGCTGTAAATGTTATAGTGAATAGCTTTACAGATGGGTCTTTGCTTCTCTCTGTTTTCCCGTATCTATAGGTCTTTATTTTTAAGTATGTATTTGTAGAGTGGGAATGATAATGTGACTAACTGTCAGGTGTGCCAGGTTGGCTTCCTGTGTGTGTGCTTGGAGTGTGGGGTGTTCATGCTCAGGACATGGTTGACACAGCATCTCTCTATGTAGTCTTGGCTATCCTGGAGCCCTGCTGTGTAGACCAGGCAGGCCTTGAACTCACAGAGATCCTGCCTCTTCCTAACCAGTGCTGGGATGAAAGGTGGATCCTTTGATTATTTTTAAACACTTTTGTCTGTTTCATTTGTAATACATTGTTTTAGTTTTCCTGTTTTGCATTTCTTTAATGTTGATTTTTTTTTTTGCTTATTTTGAATTTGTATTCTTTGAATTTTGTCATTGTTTCTTCTACTATATTTTCTTCTTTTCAGTGTTTTTCTTTTACATTTAATTAATTAGGTAATTAACTTTTTTTTTTTTTTTTTTTGGTTTTTCGAGACAGGGTTTTTCTGTATAGCCCTGGCTGTCCTAGAACTCACTTTGTAGACCAGGCTGGCCTCGAACTCAGAAATCCACCTGCCTCTGCCTCCCAAGTGCTGGGATTAAAGGCATGTGCCACCACGCCCGGCTAGGTAATTAACTTTTGAGCCACAGTCTAATATAACTCAGGCTGGGCTCAAACTCACTCTGTAGTTGAGGATGACCTTACCGGCTGATCCTCCTGCCTGACACCCCACCCCAGCCCCCACTCCCACCCCCACCCCCACCCCCGCCAAGTGCTGGGATTGCAGGCAAGCATCTCTGTGTCCCGTTTTATACTCAGGGCTTTGTGCATGCTCGACAAGTGCTCTCCCAGCCGGGCCACATCCCCGGCGCTTTTACACTTTACATAATTGAATAGAAAAGTGTGTTTGTGTGTGTCCACATGTGCCGTGGTGAGCGGGTGGAAGGCAGAAAACAACTTTGTACAGTTGCTTCTTCTGCTTCTCCTTGGTTCTGGGATGAGACTCAGGTTGCCTGGCCACCAGTGACGAGTGTCTGGACCTGCTGAGTCATCTCCCTGTCCCCACTTTTTACATAATCTTGAGACACAGAAGTGTGCAGTTACTGTGATTAGCAGGATCTGCTTTTTCTTTGTGTAATTTTTTTTCCATGCATTTATACCATGGCTCATTCAGTTTTTATCTGTCTTAATGAGCTACTGGTCATTTCCAGGTGAATATTTTCTAGACCTAGTTTAGAATTGTAAGCAAGGACTTAAACTGTGTGGCACCTGTGGTTCCCAGGCCTCCTGCATCCTGTTATTTGGAGTTGGGGAATGCTTATTAAGAGGCTAAACTTCTGAAACAGGGTAGGTGTTGCAAGCCATTCATTTCAGCACTTGTGAGTAGGGGCTGGAGGAACTGAGTTTGAGGCCAGCCTGGTCTACATAGAGAGACTCTGCCACAGACAGGAACAGAACCCCAAACAACAACAAAAGGATTTACATTTCTGGAGCACGTCTTCCCTAAATTCTAATCTCTTGATGGTATCTGGGGATCTTTATCATAACAATTTAAAGCTCGTCTGTAGGGATTTAATACTTTGGGACTGTCTTAGTGTCAACCCATCACACTAATATTAGTAGAGACAGTTTTTATATGTCTTGTGGTTGTCTTTTTTTTATCTTGGGTTTTATTTATTTTATGTGTATGTGCACAGGTGCCTTTGAGGCCAGAAAGGGCACCGAATCCCCTGCATCTGGGGTTACAGACAGTCGTGAGCCACCGTGTAGCTGCTTAGGTTTGAACACAGGCCCTCTACAAGGACAGAAGAGCTCTGAACAGCTGAACCATCTTCCCAGCCCCATGGCTGTCTTTTTTACCAATAGAACATTTGAATCAAACTGTTCTGTTGAAGTTGGGTTTGGTCTGTTCTTGTTGCTTTTGGTTTTTGTAGGATCACAGGTAGAAGGTTTTCTTTTTTGTTTTGTTTTGTTTTGTTTTCGAGACAGGGTTTCTCTGTGTAGCTCTGGCTGTCTTGGAACTCACTCTGTAGACCAGGCTGGCCTCGAACTCAGAAATCCGCCTGCCTCTGCCTCCCGAGTGCTGGGATTAAAGGCGTGTGCCACCACGCCCGGCTAGGTAGAAGGACACTGCTTTGGCTCACCCCCCTGGTTTCTGGGCATTGCAGCCACAGCAGTCAGGAAGTGCCTCCCTTGGGCCTGAAAACAGAAACCCCACCAGGGAGCTGTTAAAAGTCACCTGGGACTTGGGAGCAGGGGGTTTCTGTGTCCCCTGGGTGAAAGCAGCGGCTAATTACTGCGGTTACAGTTACACCGCATGGCTCTTCCTGGAGAGGAAGGTGCAGCTCAAGCCGCAGGGGCTGTTTGCAGTCGTGACCCCAGCCTTTCATCCGGAGCCCACCAGGATGCGATTCCCCCTCTGCGTGCTTCTGGACAGATCAGAAACTCGGAGTGTATGCCCTTCTGCCTATAACTTACTGTGGGACCACAGACATGCAGCCTTGTCCGCCTCAGTGGTACAGACTTACACTCTCCTTTCGGCTATCTTAGATGCCTTGGACATGTATAGATGCAACTGACCTGCCCACCCCTGAGTGCGTTGTGTGTGTGTTCTCTTTGTCCATTAGATATGCCAGGCTAAGGATCCTATGAAGACAGATTTCTCTTCTCATTTCATTAACAACCAAAAAAAAAAAAAAAAAAAAAGTTGTTGTTGGTGGTGTTTTGTTTTGTTTTTTTGGAGACAGGGTCTCATGTATCTCAGGCTGACTGCTTATTTGATATGTAGTTGAGGATACCCTTGAAATTCTGATTTCTTGCCTCTACTTCCTAAATGCTGGGATTACAGATCACCATGCCTGGTTCATATGGTTCTGGGATGAAACCTATAGCTTCATGAATGCTAGCTAAGTACCCTACCCCCAAAGCTTGTTTTAAAAATCTGTCTGCTATCGCCGGGTGTGGTGGTGTATGCCTTTAATCCCAGCACTTGGGAGGCAGAGGCAGGCGGATTTCTGAGTTCGAGGCCAGCCTGGTCTACAAAGTGAGTTCCAGGACAGCCAGGGCTAGACAGAGAAACCCTGTCTCGAAAAAACAAAAACAAACAAACAAACAAACAAACAAACATCTCTGTGCTTCATGCATGTAATCACAGTTTTGTCAGGAGGCCAAGGGAGGAGAATAGAAAAATATGAGTGATGCTAACCTGGTAAATAAATGGGACCCCCACCTCAAAGTAAGACTGAAGAAAGGCAGGCATGAAGTGTCACAGCTCAGCAAGAAGGTGCTTGCTGCCAGGCCTGGTGACCTGAGTTTGGTTCCTGGGACCACATGGTGGAAGGAGAGCACTGAGCCTAGAAAGCTGACCCTGGATCTCACATGTGTGCCCACATGTGTTTGGCCCCGCTCGCTCCAGCCGGCCCGCTCGCTCTGGCCGGCCCCGCTCGCTCTGCTCGCTCCGGTCGGTCCCACTTGCTCTCTCCGGTCCAAGGATTCGTTTATTATTATTATTCATAAGTACGCTGTAGCTGACTTCAGACGCACCAGAGGATCTCATTACAGGTGGTTGTAAGCCACCATGTGGTTTCTGGGATTTGAACTCCTCACCTTTGGAAGAGCAGTCGGGTGCTCTTACCCGCTGAGCCATCTCACCAGCCGAAGTGATGTCTCCTTATGGTTGTATCTTGCTTTACACCGAGATGATAGCTGATACTGAGCACCTTTTATGTACTTCTTGATCATTTCATGTCTTGAGAACTTTCCGTTCAGATCCTCTGCCCTTAAACTTACTAGAATGGCACCACTTCTTTTGGGCAGTGCTCACATCCGGTTGCTGTTAACTGTGTTGGCATGGATATGATGGCTCGTGGGTATTTCTGAGTATTGGTGATGCAGTGGCCCAGTGTGGCCAGTAAAAGGTAGAGGGATGGCTGTGGACCCTAAATTCTGCCCTTTCCAGGTGATCTTGCAGCATCACAGAGGCTGTTTCTCAATCCAGGAGAGGCCAGTGTTAGAGAGGGTCCAGGCCTTCATCGGGCAGATGACTACCATTTTGGGAGCTTGCTGTGTGTTCTCAAGAGATGAAGTTAAGACAGTAAGAGGTTCAAGAGGTGAAATAGACAGGGAGACAACAGTCTTGGGATTGGAGGAGACAGATGTTGGAAGGGAGGCAGAGAGCTCCGGAGTGTATTTGCTCGCATTTGGGAGAAATGGGAGCCAGGACAAGCATGAAGAAATTCATTCTAGAGAGGAAGAAACCAGAAGAGGGCCAGGCAGCAAGCTCTGGAGGCAGACATGCCTTGAGTGACTGACTATTCATGGAGGGAGGGAGGTGGTGAGAGGGGAGTACGGGGAGGTGGGACTGGGAACTGAGAAGCCTGCTGCTGTCCACAGGAGGAGAGAAGACCGAAGGGCAGGCATGGCAGGCAGGGAGCTGGAAGGACCGTCTTGGTAGTAGTCCAGGTGGACACACCAGCGGCTTGGTGGAGGATGAGCAGGTGCTGCTGTTTCTGAGTTGGTCAAGGCTAGTGGGGAGGCAGCCTTTCCTGTGGTGGGCTGTTCACAGCCCTGTACCATCATTTGCAAAGGCTTGCTGAGGCCTTGTTTTTGCTTCTCTTGTTTGGGCCTGTGGAAAGAGCCCTTCATCACTTAGCGTTTCAGGTATGGGGATTAGCTTTGGAGCCAGACAGTCTGAAGGGCTGCTTTAAAATGCTGGGGAGCTTTCAAAGGGTGGAGGAACTGAAGACATAGAACAAATGATCTTTTGGAGTCAGCTCTGGGGAACTTGGGCAAAGCCCAGGATCCCAGGGTTCACTGCTCTAGTGTGGTCCCCCAAACAAGCATCATTGGCATTATCGTCACCTAGGAGCCTGTCAGAACCTCAGGCTCAGCAGGATAGGTAACCCTCAATGCCTGAAGTCCCAGCACTCAGGAGGAGGTCAGCCCTGGGGACACATGGAGCTAGAGGACAGTCTGGGACAGTCTGTAGACAGTGCCCACGCCCCCAGCCTGCTGAATGAGCTACCTTTGAGGCATCCCTGGGTAATTTGTGTGTTCCCTAATGTTTGGAAGCTCTAGCCTCAGCAGGTTCTGGATGAGTTTGGGTGCATTTCAAAGATTTCTGGTTGCTTCCTAATTAGTGGGGTGTTTTCAAGTTGTAAAAGCCCAACCCAGATTACTAGGGAATTAGAGAAGCCTGAGCTGGTGTCTGGCTGGATCAGGAGTCTGCTCCTGTTCTGAGCTTCTCTCTGGGGGGCCAGTATGACTAGTCCTGATTTCCTAAACTGTGTGGAAAGAGTCAAGTGGACTAGCGACCAAAGATTACAGAAACCCGTTGAGATTAGGGAACCAACGGTGACCAGGGCCTGGAAGGGAGAGCATAGAGACTTGGGTAAAGTTACAGAGTTTCAATTTCCTAAGGGAAGTGTTTAGGAAGTTGGTTGTTTAGAAAGTAACAATAGCGGTGGCGTGGGCTAATTGATTCAGAAGTAGGAGTGAGTATCAGACTGAGGCTCCGTGGTCTCCTTAAGCAGGAAGAACCCCAGTCCTAGGCAGGTGATGGGCGTGGGGTGTAGGACCCATCAGCAGCTGGTGGCCAGGTCAGTGAAAACAAAGTTTCCCTGATTCTGTGGTTCCTAGCAAAGATCTCCTGGCTGCTGCTCTAAATCAGGATCAATTTGCCCTGCCTCACTTAACTGCCCTCACGCCCCTTCTCACCCTGAAGTTGTTGAGGGTTTTTTTCCCTTGAGCAACTGTTGACTGGAGCCTGGGCTGGGCAAAGGAGCTGGACAGAAGGGTGGGAGCTTTCATCCTGAGCCTGCCTAGCAGCTCATGCAATTGTAATATGTGTGGTGTGTGTGGTGTGTGTGTGTGTGTGTGTGTGTGTGTGTGTGTGTGTGTGTCAGGGCTTTGTTATATTTTTGGATCCAGGTGATCCTCCTGCCTCCAAGCAGTCTTAGAGAATTTGTAAAACCCCACTGTTCTCCGCAGCCCTTGGGATTGGGCTTTTAAATGTTTTTATGTGTTTTGAGGGTTACAATAGTTTTATTGGTTTCCCTCCCTGATTATAAAAACAGTATGCGTTGGTTGCAATCATTAGTACTTGCTGTTCCTTCTGTCTAGAACATTCTTACCTCAGATTTTATCTACAGTTACTTCCCTTCCTACAGGTCCCTCGTCAGCTCCCACACAGTCAAAAGAGGCATTCTCCAGTAGGAAGGCTTTCGTCACTCTTAAGCTCTTGCCTGCTTGGGTCACCACCTATGTTTCTGTCTGTTTATTCTCAGTCCCTTCCACTAGACCATAGGCTGCAGCAGGACGGGCTTGCGTAGCTCAGTGTTTTGGCTCTATATCCTTTTGCTTATTTATGTATCGATTGCCCTGTGTGCTGGGCCCTCCGGCTGTACCACATGTTACTAAGTGGCGCTAGCTAGTAGTACATTAGTAGGGAGGTCAAAGAGGTAGAGGGACTTGCAGATTCAGTGTGGGATGTTGGAGACCCCCATTGTAAGGTGCCTGAGTTAGTGTGCTGTGGTATCCAGAGGACCACAGATCGATGGAGGGCCTTAAATGGCAGAAGTGATGCTCTTCTGCTGGAGTGTGTGGTGTTGCCACGATCTCTCTGCAGGTGCTGAGACTGGATCTGTTCCAGGCCACGCGCATGGCTGCGGCAGCTCCTGGCTTGCGGCGGTATCACTCCGTCTTCCCTGTGCGTCATTTGACATTTTACCTTTTTGTAAGGGCAATCATGATAGATCAGAGGCTCACCTACTTATGCCTGACCTCATGTCAATTAATTATATGTGTGGTGACCTGTTTCTACATGAGATCATACTCTGAGATTCTCTGGGTTAAGAGTTTGTAGTTGTTGTCATCCAGCTCGTAGCATTGCTGTTTGAACTAAAGGCTGAAGCAGGCAAGAGAGTGCCCAAAGGTCTTTCAGGGGACGGTGTCCCCAGCAGAGGACATGGCCGTGCACGAGCCTTAAGGCAGGAACTTGTCCAAGATTAGGTCTCTAGCGTGAAGTGTGGAGGAGGGAGGTTCAAGGGTTAGATGTGAGAGGAAGAGTCCTGGGTGTAGAGGCTCATAAGACGGCTGTCATCAAAGGGTGACTAGATTACAACGTAGAATGCTGTTCATTGAGCACATTCAGATGGTTAGAAAAAGTTATAAATTAACAAGCAAAAATTGCCTCACACCCCACCACACCAGATAATTGCTGTGGCATTTTGGATTGTCTCTTTTTTAGTTTTTCACACATACAAACAAACGCACAGGGACACACACGCAAAGCAGTGGTGTCATATCCAACACATTGTTTGGCAGTTTGCGGATCCCTACTTCGCGCTCCGTTGTGGGATCTTCGTGTTTGTACCACAAGCCAATTTATCCGGGGCTGTGGATGCTCTCGGCCTCACTTAGCCAGTGGTCTGTTGCTGCGCTGTAACTCTCGAGTGTTCCTACTGTACATACGTCTTCACACACTTTTCTAATAACTTCTGTAGGATAAATTCCCAGAAATAGACTCACTGGCCTAGGCAGTGTGCGCACATTAAATTTTGCTGCACTCTGCCAAGTTGCTCTCTAGAAAAGTTGAAGCAATCCATATTATCTCTAGCAAAGCCTTAGCAACACCAGTGGTTTTCTTTTCTTTTTTTAATCCCTCTGAATGCAGCCTGTTACCCATCTGTCATCTTTGCCAAGCTCACAGGTATGACACGGTCTTCGTAACTGTTGCGTTTCTTTGCTTGCTAATTGGCATTTTGAGGCTTTGATGAAGCTCCCCTTGGACGCTCTTTCTCTGGTTTTCTGTAGAAATCCCAGGGCTGAGGGACTACACAGAGGGTTCAGTGGGTAAGAACGCTTGGTGAGTGAGCATGGGTGATCACTGCGGGACCTGAGCTCAGGGACCCAGGACTCATGTGAAAAAGCTTTTTATACCACTAACCCAGAGCTGTGGTGGGTGGAGATAGGAGGATTGCCAGGGCTTGCTGGCTGCCAGCCTAGTTCTGAGTTAATTGACCCTGACTCATCAGGAGTAAGAGGAATAACAGAGCACACCACATGACATCACTCTGGCCTCTGAGCATGTGCACAGGTGTACACACATGTGCACACACACACACACACACACACACACACACACACACTCGCTCAAACCCCAGAGCTGTGCTGGGAAGAGCAATAATAGCCAGGTCAAGCATGGTGGGAGGCAGTATGGCTCTTGTTTCATCTATAGAACAGCTCTCTAAGAGAGTCATTCTTGCCAATCCTATTGCATAACTGAAGATAAACCTCAGAGGGATTCACCAGCTTGTTCAAGGCCACACAACAAATGTCCTCCCAACTCTGGGATGAGTGTGCGTATACCCCAGCTAGGCTCCTGCTGTCTGAGCCGTGTTAGTCAGTGGTGCTGCGGCGTCTCCCATGAAGGTGTTCGTTCACAGGCTTGGCTTGCTTGGTGGAGTTCCAGGGTCAAAGCCAGTTGTGACTCCAGGAGAGCACGATGCTGGTGGCATGGAACAAGCCTTGACCCATGAAGCAGCCCTGGTCATAGAAGGCTCGTACCAAACCTTAGTTGAGAGAAATGAGTAAGGCAGGCTTTCCAGAGCTACAGAGTTACATGTAGAGCTATTTTGTCTTGTTTTAGCAATGGAACATTTAACAGTAACAATTTCAAAAACTGGAAATTCCCCTTACAGAGTGTGTTCTGTCATTCCCAGTCTGGAGGAGAGCCTTCCATAGCATTGAGTGACGTTTGCTCCCTGGGTTTTCTCTTTTACTGAGTGAGGCTTGGATCACCTCCTCATGGTTTTGATAACATTGCTACGTAGATAATGTGCTCTCTGTGGTTTCTTTCTGACGGCCAAGTGTGCGGTTCTATTTCTTCTTTGATCATAAATTAGCATGTGCTTCTGGCTTAAAAATCAATTTCTCACTAACTTTCCAGTTTAGGCGGGAGGGAGGGAGTCAGTGCTTTCAGACAAGTATCTTGTTCAAAACCAACAATTGAGGCTGGAGAGGTGACTCAGTGGTTAAGAGCATTGGCTCTTGCAGAGGACCTGGATTTGGTTCTCAGCTCCCACATGATGACTCATAACTGCCTGTAACTTCAGTCCCAAAGATCTGGTGACCTCTTCTGGCCTCTGTAGTCGCTAGGCATGCATGTGGTGCACAGACATACAAGATAGCAGAATACCTATACACATAAAAAAAAAAAAAGATTAAAAACAATACCCCAAACAACCAGCACAGTGAGTCATTCTTTCATGATCTCTCCACCCTTTGAACTTTCTTAAGTTCTAAGGGGAAAACAAACAAAAACCAGTGTGACCACCCTGGTTGGGTCTTCTTGGGTTGCTGCTTTCTGCTGTGAGGATGAACTGGCCTCTCTGGACCCAGGAGAGGAACACTCACTGATGTGGGTTGGAGCACCATGACCCTGACCCAGAGGATGAGAGGCACCATCTCTAACCACAGTGCAGGCATGGTAGCCGTCATGGGAAAGTACATGAGAGATTGCTAAGTAGCTCCTGCATCATAGAACCTGACAGCTGGCAAGTTGCATAAATATTCATATATGTATCAGTTTCTACTTCTGTAGTTCTGACAGGATGCTCCAGGGCCCACAGTTTAAGGATGCAGGCTGTAGGAGGCAGAGACTGACTGTCAGCGCATAGCTAACAGGATGCGTGTCAGATGCTTATTATTCTGTTTGAGATTCTGATTCTGCAGAGGGAGCTGGGACTTGGGAGTGGTGCCCAGCCCTCAGCCAGGAGCATGTGCAGATGTGCGAGGGTGTGCATGCCTACACGCAGACAGGATAATATGTGGGTACTTAGGAAGGGAGGCTGAGCAGTAGAGGGTAGACCGAGGAGAGAGAAGGGACAGGACAGATCAGGAGGGATCTGCAAGTGACCATGGGAAGCCAGCTGCACTCAGAGTTAGGTGCCTTGAGGGTTGGTTGAGCTTTGTGAAGGGACTTTGAATTTCTGGCCCATTCCCATTGCAGGTCTCTTGGCTGTGTTCCATATCCGTGTTTATGTTAAGTTCATTTGATTAGGATGGAGTGATGTCACAGATACCAGTGTCTCTGACTGATTTTATCTTCCTTTTCCTTGATATTCCCGACGGGTGTGGAACAGCCTCCTCCAGCTTCCTTGCCTCAAGTCTAGCCTCTCTTCCTACCACCCTGCTGTGGACTCTGTCTTCACGGGGAGAACGCTCCTGAGCCATTTGATGCTTGCATACTTTATCCGTGCTGTTTCTTCTTCCCAAAGGCCCCGCCCTTCCCTGTTTACCTCACTTCATTTCTCCCTCAAAATCCTCAGGTCTCCTGTCACCTCCCCACAAGGCACGCAGAAGCAGAATGGCTTTTAGATGCCCTCTCTCCACATTCCACTCAACCAAATTCATGACCTCCAGAGTAGGAGCTCTTGCCGTGTTACTGTCTCCATACCAGTGTGCACTGTGGCTGGGCTCAGAAACCATCCTTAGTGAACACCTGATGAATTGTTAAATGGATGAATGAAGGAGTGGTCCCATGAGTGGACCACTGACTGCATACATGATTGTGTGCATGACGACCCCATGGGTGGACCACTGACTGCATACATGATTGTGTGCACGATGACCCCATGAGTGGACCACTGACTGCATATATTATTGTGTGCATGACGACCCCATGGGTGGACCACTGACTGCATACATGATTGTGTGCACGATGATCCTGTGGGTGAACCACTGACTGCATACATGATTGTGTGCACGATGATCCCGTGGGTGAACCACTGACTGCGTACGTGACTGTATGCATGATGGAATAAGCTAGAACAACTCAGGACATGGTGAGTTGGTGCAGGTGTGACTTCTTTCTCATTGAGAAGGGCTCTTGAGAAGCTGGGCACCCTTCATCCCACATCCAAGTGCTGACCTCTCTATGCACTCTCTCTCTCTCTCTGAATTGTTATCACTCTCTTGGCTTCAGGAGCTGCCTTCATGTGGTCAGACTCCAGAACTACATCTTTGTTCCATGTTCAGCCTAACAGAATCCCCTGTGAATTGACTGTTGACTAACCTGAAAATGGTGGACATGAAGATCTCTGCGTTCAGCCTAACAGAATCCCCTGTGAATTGACTGTTGACTAACCTGAAAATGGTGGACATGAAGATCTCTGCGTGCAGAGTTTCTTGTTGAAGTACAAAAGGTTATTAGTCTTTGTAAATGAAACTCATTTTCAGATGCTTTGGAATACGAACTATATTTAGAATAAGAACCCATCTTTATTTCTGTTTCATTAATAGTTTGGTACATATTTTCCTGGTTGTTTTTATGTGTTCATGTGTACACAGAAGGTGTGTGTGTGTGTGTGTGTGTGTGTGTGTGTGTGTATGCATGCATGATCATGTGCACATGGAGGCAGAGGACAACCTTGGCTGTTGACCTTGGGAGCCATCCACCTTGTCTTTTGAGGTAAAGTGTCTCTCTCATCGGCCTGGAGCTGTGTGTTTAAGTTAGGCTGGCTGGCCAGCGAGCCCTGGGGACCCACCTGTCTCCACCTCCTCCAGCCCTGGGATTACAGTTGTGCACCGGTTGTGCCTGGGGTTTTAACTTGGGTTCTGGGACACATTCAGGGCCTCACATCTGCAAAGCAAGCACTTTACCAGCGGATCCATCTCCCTGTCCTTTCTTGCTGATCTCCTGGAAACTATGCTTGCACGCACATGCAGTAGGACCCTACTTTTTTGAGAGATAGAAATGGGATTATGCTACCCATAGATTTTGTGCCTTCCAATTTTCATTTTATTGAACCATTTTCCATATGCTTTAAAATATTTTAAAGAAAGCACACAATATTCTTTTATAGGGCAGGATTTCCCAAGGCATTCCTGATTTTTTTTTTTTTTTTTTTTCGAGACAGGGTTTCTCTGTGTAGCTCTAGCTGTCCTGGAACCATTCCTGAATTTCTCGTTTTGTGTTTTTAAGATTCTGGGATCCAACCTGGGGCCTTGGACATGCTAGCTAGAGCTGTACCCCTGAGCTTCATCCCAGCCATTCCTAAACCACTTGGCATCTTATTGGTCTCCTTGTGCCTAACGCTACAGTCCTGTGATGAACCTCTGTGCACAGATCTTTCACCTTCTCTTTATTTCCTTCAGGATAATATTAAGGAAAGAGTTGGATTACAAAGGGTAGATTTGAAGAAGAAGAAGAAGAAAAAAAATTCCCCGAGTCAGTGTTTGTCAGAAGCTTTGCAGGGTGTCTCGGAGAGCACGCCAGTGTTGGGATCTTAGATTCACAGGTCAGCAGTTTCTAAAGGAGACTAGTTGGGCAGATGGCTGTTTGCCCCAAGGCCTGCTGTCTGGTTATCCTCTGCCTCATTCTTTATACAGGAGCATGTGCTGACTCACTAAGAGTCAGCACCTTTGGCTACCTGTGAAGATGAAAGTCCAGAAGTCAATGTGGGCGGGAATCTTTGCCGCAGCACCTGAGCAGGAGAGCTCACTATTCTCTGGGACCAATGGCATGATTTTGTGCAAAAGGACCACAGCCTGAGGAATGTGGGAAGGGGTTGTGTGTGTGTGTGTGTGTGTGTGTGTGTGTGTGTGTGTGTACATGAGCGTGCGCTCCTCCCTGAGCCTCAGAGTCAGCCACACCGTCTTTCCAAGGCGAGTGCCCCTTCCTTGACCCTCCCTTTGCCACGGCTGTATTTAGTGTCTCTATTCTAACTGTTTCTGACTTGAATTACAGTGATTATTTGATTTCCAAATTTGTGGTTAAAGTGCATGTAGCATAAAATTTGCCATCATAACCATTTTTAAGTACAGGGTTTAGCAGTGTTGAGTACCTTTGCACACCCTTTCATCTCGCAAAACTGAGTTTTATATCCATTAGGAAATGAACCCTCATAACCTCTGGTCTCTAGGAGCCTCAGCCCTGCTTTCTGTTTTTATGAGTGTGACTCCTGTGTTCTTCTAGATATGTGATAGGTTCCTTCAGTCCTTGAGTTCATTCTTGATGTAGGATGTGTCATGGTTCCCTGTTTAAGGCTGCATAGTATTCCATCAGATGCATGGTCCATACTTTTTTCTTTTTGCCTTTTCCAAATATTCGCTACACATTCAGTGTTTGTAGTCTGGGCAATAGGAACCCCAGGTGAGGCATATTTTTATTTCGCTGTCATTTCTGGATGGAATGTTTTCTCTTTTCTTTTTTTTAACCTTTTGGCTATTGTCGATTATATTGAATATATTATTATATATTGTATATTTACATTATATATTATTATATGTAATAATATATGTTGTAAATCACTAGATTTAATTCTGTTCTCACTACCAGACTGAACAGTGAGGTCAGGGGTGGTGTTGGACTCACCTCCATTTCCTGGGAGTAAAGTACTATCTTTGGCACAAGTAAGAGGTGAGTTGGTATTTGAACAAAGAGATGATGGAGCCATCCAGCATACCACAGAGGAGGGAAGGGTGTGTGTGTGTGTGTGTGTGTGTGTGTGTGTGTGTGTGTGTGTATGTATGTATGTATACATATCCAGGGTGAGCAAAGCCATGTGGCCAGAGGACAGGGGCTAGACAGTGTCCCTGGCTGCCGTAGATAGCAATTGCTAGTTCCCCCCAGAGTTGGACAGGGCAAGTCCTATGATGAGGACCATTCCCCTGCTCTCCAGGCACATGTCACCCCCTATGGTCCCCTGCTTTGTCTCTGATGTCTCACCCCTACACAGCACCCCAGAGGGCACAGCACCCACGGGTCCTCCAGCTCCCTTGGTCTTACAGATATAGCGTGAGCCTCCTGCTTCATTCACCCGGCCTTTGTTCCTCACGAGGCGCTGACTGGTTCTGCATTTGTTTTTGGAGACAGGGTCTGTCACAGCTCAGGCTGTCTGAGCTAGCTCCCTGTCTAGCCCAGCTTGCTGGTTAAGTTTCTGTGGTCCACTTCACACCTCAGTTGAGGGGTTGCCTCCACCACATTGGCCATGGCATGTGTGTGGGGGTGTTTGCTTGATTGCTAATCGATGTAGCAGGGCTCAGCCCACGGTGGGCAATGCCACCTGGGCTGGTAGGCCTGAGTAGAAAGCTGGCTGACCCTAAGCCAGAGGGAGCAAGCCAGTAAGCAGCAAGCTTCAAGCTCTTGCCTTGAGGTTTTGTCTTGACTCCATTCAGTGATGGACCTGTAAGCCAGACAAACTTTTCCTCCCGAGTTGCTTTTGATCATGGTGTTTATCACAGAAAGCTAACCAGAGCAGTCAGGCAGGCCTTGATCTCCTCAGTCTTCATCCCCCACTGTCCCGGTGCTAGGAATGCAGACATATACTGCCACCCCTGGCCTGAGAGCTGACTATTACTATAACATGGCTTTTAGGCATGCACCCTACTTTCCCATGTTGTTTGTTGTTGTTGTTTAGCTTGATACAAACTAGAGTCTAAGAAAAGGGAACCCCTATTTTTTTTTTTTTTTTTTTTTTTTTTCGAGACAGGGTTTCTCTGTGTAGCCTTGGCTGTCCTGGAACTCACTTTGTAGACCAGGCTGGCCTGGAACTCAGAGATTCGCCTGCCTCTGCCTCCCCAAGTGCTGGGATTAAAGGTGTGCGCCACCACGCCTATTTGAGGAATTGCCTCCATCAGATTGGCCAGTGTATTAATGATTGACATGGGAGGCTCCGCCCACTGTGGGCGGTACCATTGCTGGGCAAGTGGTCTTGGATTATATAAAAGAGGAGGCTGAGCAAGCCACGAAAGTAAGCCAGTATAGGTGGTGTTCCTTTCATCTCTGCTTCAGTTCTTTCCTTGGCTGCCCTCAGGGATGGGCTGGAGCTTGTAAGCAAATAAACCTTTCCTCCTCAAATTGCTTTGGTTAGTGGACAGCATAGCAGCGGAAGCCTAGCTGGGACATTTCCTAACTAGATTAGCTGCTCACTAACGCTGTGATGCAATGTTGTCCCCTGGTATCCATGGAGGGGAGGGAGCTGCTGGCTTTCCGAATCCCGTGGACACCAGTGTCTCAGGATGCTCACATAATTAGCAGAATCCCTTGGGTACCCTCTGTAGTTTATATCCTGGCTAGATTACTTGTACCTAAGGCTCTGCACATACCCAGAACTCTTTAGAGGCTAATTGTAAGAGTGAGTATGTATATTTTTAGTACAGGTACAAGTTTAAAGGGGGAAAAAACCGAAAAACTTTTTTTATTGCCTGTTGTTTGACTCTAAAGATACAAAACCTGTGTGTATATAAGGGCAGGTTATAGGAATAATCCCGTTGACTGCTAGTGTGAACCTCCCTGATGCCATTGGTAGTGTGGACATCTTGCTTTCTTTCTGTTTCTCTGTGAAAGGAACTCATTGCCGTTCAGGCCCACCACCCATTGTGGATGCATCCTGACTCACGGTTGTAATCGATTCGTTTTTTCTGAGACAGGGTCTTATGTGGTCCTGGTTGGCCCTGAGCTCCTGAATCTCCTGCCTCCACCCCCTAAATGCTGAGATTAAAGGTGTGATCACCACACCCAGCTGATAGTCCTGATTCAGGCGTGGGGAAGAATAGTCTTGAAAGTAAATTGGGGATAAATGCCATTCTGTTTGTTTGTTTACTGTGCATATTTGTGCGGCGTGTGGGAGGAAGATAGTGGAAAAACACTTAAATTTTTATTTCTGAAAAATTCCTAGTTGAATGCCTGCGAGCCTCTTCCCAAGAATGTGGAACTCTAACAATTCCTGTGCATTACAGGCAGCTCTCTAAATTTTCTCTTACCCGGCTCCCTTTCATATTTGTGTATTTTATTATGGGTGTGTGTGTGTGTGTGTGTGTGTGTGCACGCGCACTCACCACACTTCATGTAGGAGGAATGACTGTTGCTTGCTTTCAAAAGCCTTTGTCTTAGAATTCTGTATTTTTATGCTTTTCTCCACATTGTTTCTGCATGTGAAAGAAACTAGAAATGGAACTGGTCCCCAGCAGGGTGTGAGTCTGTGCAGAACTTCACAGTAATAACATTTGATCTGTTTCATCCTGGAGGGTCGCTGGCTCAGTGTCCATACGGACAGACCCTGCCAGGACATTGTTGGAGTTCCCCAAGTATTCAGCGCAGATTTGCCTGCTGTCTGTGTTCTAAGAGTCATCTTCTGGATTTTATCTTTTCTCTCTGGAGGTGGAGTCAAGAGTTGGAGGCTGCAGACTCTGTCTCCAAAACCTGACCCCCCCCCCCAAAACAAACAAACCAACAACTCAACAACCCAACAACCATCCCTCCTCACAAGAACAAATGCATGGCTAGCATTCTTAAATTGGGTGTGGGTGCCAGGCATGTGTGCACATCAGAAGCTTGTGGGAGCCAGCTCTCTTCTTCCCCTGTGCTGCACACTGGAGCCGTCAGGCTTGAAGGCTGGTGCCTGTATCTACTGAGCCATCTTGCCAACATTTGTTGGGCATTACCTATTGAAGGTCTCAGCCCATTTAGTCTGGTGGCTTTTTAGAATGTTCTAGAATTCTCTGTTGAGATTGTCTCAAGATGGTCACCAAGAGGCTGAGCATGGCTTTAATCTCAGTACTTGGAAGGCAGAGACAGAAGAAATCTGAGTATTTCAGGTCAGTTTGGTCTACACAGAGAGTTCCAGAATAGCTAGGGCTACATAGAGACCCTGTCTCAACAAATAGCAAAGAAGATGATCAGAGTGATAGGAACAGGAGCTAAAGCCAGGCAGTGGTGGCACACGCCTTAATCCTAGCATTTGGGAGGCCAAGACAGAGGCAGGCAGAGTTCTGTGAGTTCAAGGCCAGCCTGGTCTATAGAGTGAATTCCAGGATATTCAGGGTTACGCAGAGAAAAAACCGAAGCTCTAGAACTGTTCCCAATGTCAATTTCAACTTGTGAAGACACACTTTTGGATATGTGTGTAAATATTTTGCTATAGGAGGCCCATTAGGCAATCATTCTACCCCTTTCCCTGTTTTTCATCTGCTAGAGGTTCCTGTGCACTATCTCATTTAATCCTACCTCTCACTTTCCCCATTTCCCTATTGATGGACCCAGGGCCAGTCAGGGCTAAGGATACCCTAGCACAGTCTCTATATTCATAGAGGTTGTTCTTATTTATTGATTAGTTGATTGATTTTTTTAAATTTTTTTTGAAACAGGGTCTCACTGTGTATCTTTGGTTGGCCTGAAACAACAGGCTCATGTCTTAATTAGGGTTTTACTGCTGTGAACAGACACCGTGACCAAGACAACTCTCATAAGGACAACATTTAATTGGGGCTGGCTTACAGGTTCAGAGGTTCAGTCCATTATCAGCAAGGCAGGAACATGGTGGCATCCAGACAGGCATGGTGCTGGAGGAACTAGGAATCCTACATCTTCACCCGAAGGCTGCTAGCAGAATACTCACTTCCAGGCAGCTAGGAAGAGGGTCTTAAAGCTCACACCCACAGTGACACACCTACTCCAACAGGGCCACACCTTTTAATAGGGCCACTCCCTGGACTGATCGACAAACTATCACAAGGCTGGCTCCTCTTGAACTTACAAAGGACTCACCTGTTACCCTTGTTTTAGGTGTAGTTTTTATTTTTTAAAGATTTATTTATTTTATGTGTATGACTCTTTTGCCTGCACATATGTGTGTGCAATTTGTGTGTGTGTGCCTGGTGACTGTGGCAATCAGAGGAGGGTTTTGTGTCCCCTGAAACAAACCTGGGTCCTCTGCAAGAGCAACAAGTGTTCTTAACAGCTGGGCCACTTCTCCTGCACACCCCGCCTCAAGGGGAAAAAAAAAAACCCCAAACCCAACTGTTCTTTGTGTGCCTACGGTTTTGTGGTGAGGCAGACTGTGGAGTAACACAGGTCATTGTGTAATGTTTGTAAGGCTTTACCATTGGCTCATGAGTTGCCTTTAAGTTGCTGACTCTTGTGCAGATATATATGCTCTATGCTCTTCCTGGCGGATTTGCCCATCACGAAGGTAGAATTTCCACAGCTTTAGAGTTCTTTACTGCCTAGCATTTTATGAACTCAGACTGGCTCCAGATGATCCTAAGGGAATGACTGATGGTTTTAGTAATCTTTTGAAATTGCTCCTTTCGAACCCTTAGTTTTGTGAGGTAGAGCGGGCATTCGCTTCCACCTGGTGCGTGGCTGAGCCGCACAGGTGATGTTAGCAGTCTGGGGGCCAGCTTGTGTGTGCAGGTTTCTCAGTGAGGAGACACTGTGAAGGGAGGTCAACTGCTCCTTCAAGGAGACACACAGAGCACTTGGAGCAGGACTGAGAGCAGCTGGGAAGCAGGCCCTTTACTGTTCAGGGAGAAAGAGCTGTGGAGGCGGGGAGACAGGGGGCGCTGGGGCGGGTATCCTAGGAGGGAGGAGAGTGGAATGGGGCATTCCTGCAGGCATTCTGTGATGCCTTGTTTGGATTCCGGACACTAGAGCATACAGGTTGGGGAGGGCATGGACATACCTGATCTTGGGACGGACAGGTAATTGGCAGATTGTCACAGGCTAAAGCGAGGGTGAAGGCTAGCTTTTCATGTGAGAAAGTGCAAACAACTCCAGCCAGGTAGGAGCTGGGATCTGATAGAGTGTGTGGTTTCAGCTCTGGAGAAAGCCAGTGTCTGGGAACTAGAGGGAGGAGGAACTGCTCAGGCAGTGTCCTCTGTGGATTAACAGCAGAGCCCAGTCTGCAGCAATGCATGGGAGCCCCGCCCCCATACTGCATGGAAGCCCCGCCCCCAACCAGAGCAGAAGGAATCCACTGAGGCTTGCCCATTGTGTGAACAGATTAGAAGTGGCTCTTAATGACCAGGGTCCGCTAAGGCCTTTAGATTTATCTCAGGCCTGAGACAGACAGACTGAGTGAGTGACTTCCTTCCTTCCTTCCTTCCTTCCTTCCTTCTTTTCTTCCTTTCTTCCTTCCTTCCTCCTCCCATCCCCAAGACATGGTTTCTCTGTATAGCCCTCCCAGGCTGTCCTAGAACTTGCTCTGTAGATAAGGCTGGTATCAAACATTAAAGGCGTGTGCCACAACTGCCCTGGCTGCATTTTTCCTTCTTGAAGACAATCCAGGACAGCAGTCTGGAGTAATCTTTTCTTTTGTGATCAGGGCAACTGAGTGGCTTTCAAATATGTTAGAATCTTTCAGAGGTATTTGAAAGAGTTAGAAATTTGATAGAAATTTAATTTTTGAAATTACATATATGTATGTTAAATAATTCCTGACGATGAGGGCTGGGAGTGTAGTTCATCAGTAGGAGACATGCCTAGCTAGCATGCAGGGAGCTCTGGGTTCAAGGCCCAGTTCCGTATCAGAACAAACACACTAGAGGTTAAGAGCACCTGTTGCTCTTGCAAAGGACTTGAGTTTGGTTCCCAGCACCCACATAGTAGCTTCATAGGATCTGATACTTTCTTCTGGCTTCTACAGGCACAGAGCTCATGTGCACAAATGCACACTTATGTGAACACACACACATAATTAAAAATAAAAACAACACTTTAGCCAGGCGGTGGTGGTGCACACCTTTAATCCCAGCACTTGGGAGGCAGAGGCAGGTGGATTTCTGAGTTCGAGGCCAGCTTGCCTGGTCTACAAAGTGAGTTCCAGGACAGCTAGGGCTATACAGAGAAACCCTGTTTCGAAAAAAAAAACCAAACCAAAACAAAACAAAAAAACCCAAACCAAACCAAACCAAACCAAAAACCCCCAAACAACAACAATAAGACACATAACACTTTAAGACAAACAGAAATATACCAACATAATTATAAGATTTATTTTTATCTATATGTATGTGTGTATCTGTCTGTGTTTGCATTTGTGCACATGAATGAAGGTACCCATGGAAAACAGAAGAGGGCAGGAGATGTGAGTTGCCTGTATGTAGACGTTAGGAACTACAACAGTGTAAGAGCAGTGAGTGCTCATAACCACTGAGCTATCCAGCTCCCCAAATGATTTCAGACATTTAAAATTAAGTTATAAATACGCACGTATAAAAAAAAACCAGAAGGGTACAGATCAGTGAATTTCCACAGGCTGATTACAGCCTTATAACATCATCAACATCAAGAACATAATATTACCTGCCCCTCAGAAATCCCATAGAGTCTCTTTCCTGCCCATCGCCCAGTAATGGCTGCCTTGGTCTCCAGCAGCTGACATACTTACTTGATTATCCTGTACAGTGAAGCCATACACAAATTTTAACACCGGAGCTACCACGGCAACTGGTTTGTGTCCTTTGTTGGTACAGCAAGCTCTTGTGTAGATCTTGGAGCTAAATAGTCGCATCTGTCTTTCTGAGAATGTGTGGTTCATTGTGAAGGGATGCTTTGCTCAAACTTCCCTGGTGCCCTGCTGGGGCTTGTGCAAGTGTATTTGCTTGGCTTTGGTGTGTGTGACCTGCATGTGGGGTTCTGTGAGTCTGGCACGTTGTGGGAAGTCCCAGGATCTGTGTTGACTTCTCAGTGCTCCTAGGTGTTGTGTTCTGAGACATAAAGGCCAGTAGGAGGAGACTTCGAGAATTTGTAATCTTGAGGCCAGCATGTGTCAGTTTTCCTTCTTTTGAGTTTTTGAATTTTTGAGACATGGCCTCACTGTGTAGCTTAGGCTGAACTTGTGGCAATCCTCCTGCCTCAGCCTCTGTAGAGTGCAGGGCTTACAGGTGGAACTTGTCTTTCAGGCTTGAGCATGAAAAGTGGTTTTGTTGGCCTGCAGACTTGTTAAAATGTTGTCAGTTGCCAATGGTTATAAGTGAAGAGTTTTCATGTAGAATAGATGAATACATGGCCTGCAGAGCCTACTTTGTGTAACTACACCAGCACGCTACCATGTTTACTCTTGAGCTCTCCTCAACTTTGACCTCTGACCTTCGATTCTCCTATGATTGTAAAGGCAGCCCTTTAAAGATAATTCCAATTTTTTTAGTGTTTTTTTTTTTTTTTTTTTCTTTTTGAGACAAGGTTTCTTGTATAGCCCTGGCTGTCCTGGAACTTGCTCTGTAGACCAGGCTAGCCTTAAATTTAGAGATCTACCTGCTTCTGCCTCCCAGGTGCTGGGATTAAAGGTGAGTGTGCCACCAGGCCCAGCCTAAATCATTACCTACTTTTTTTTTTCTTTTAATTTTCCTTTTTTAAGAGATTGGGGGGGGGGTCTTGCTATGCCACCCAACCTGGAGTGCAGTGAGTATTCACAGGCGTTGTCCCACTGTTGACCACCATCGAACTTTGACCTGCTCTATTACAGTTTCAGAGACTCAGTCTATTATCATCATGGCAGGAAACATGGCAGCATCCAGGCAGACATGGTGCTGGAGAAGGAGTTGAGAGTTTAAATCTTGATCCAAAGGAGACTGTTCCACACTGGGTGGGGCTTGAGCATCGGACCTCAAAGCCCCTTCCCCACCACAGTGATGAACATCCTCCAACAAGGTCTCACTGACTCCAGCAAGGCCACACCTCCTGATAGTGCCAATTCCCATGGGTCAAGCATAGAGTTTGTAAGCCACAAGTTTATAAGTAGAGAGAGAAGCATCCCTCCCACCTGTTGTCTGACATTGTTCCTAGGAGATGCAATAGTAACTTTTATTTGCCTGTGGTAATTGTTATCTCTGAGGTTTACTGCCTCTGTCTGGTGATCTAGACCTAGTCCTGGAAACTTCTAGCCTCTGTACCATATAATCTAGATTGTTTTTTAGCCTCTGAGACTTAACTGCTGAATAAGCCTACCCTTTCCTAGTCCTTTCTGATCTCTGGCTGGCTAGTCAATTCAGGTGTTCGGCTTAAACTCCTTTCCACACTAACTGGTTCAATCTGGCTTCTCTCTCTTGGCCTCTCCTGAATTGCTCTGCATGGCCTCAAACTAACTCTAACAATCTGTTCTTATCTTCTGCCTCCTCATTCTCTGGCTCATTCTGTCTTCACCTGTGTCTTGTTTGTTCTCTCTGCAACTTGTCTCTGTATGACTATCCCAGTAAATCAATCTCTTTCTCTCTCTCTCTTTCTCTCTCTCTTTCTGCATTGTTCCCTCAAGTAGCTTCCTCTTGCTCTCTCTTCTCATGAGAGTTGGGCATATCCTAATCTGTCAAATCTTTCTCTGATTCATCACTGTGTCTGCCACTCAATTAGACATCACTTTCATACATGGGTGCTTCTTTCTACAAACTAACTTTACCTTTATTGTTTGGGATTAAAGGTGTATATTAAGGGTGTGTCTGTATTCCAGCCAGAAGGATTAAAGGTATGTGCTAAGGGTTAGCCACACTGCAACTAGAAATATATTTTTCCAGTAAACAATACAGGGTTTACAGTGTGATCAAATATCCTGGAATGGGGAAATGTGAGCAAAAGTCCATTCACTCCATATTGGGACCCAGTGTGGGACCCAGTGGCAGACCAATATCAAGATTCCACCAAAATCCATCTTGGTGGTTTTTATTCGTGTTACTTACCAGTATTTTGGTAAGGGATTATTTATTGGAGCAGAAATAACTCAAAGACAGGTACATCACCAAAGCCCAGAATCCCACCCTAGCATGAGTGACATTTATGGATCACTGTATAACTTTCAAGGGAATGTCTCTTCCATGCAGATCAGCCGGTCTGAGTCTGCCAGGTAGCTTGTCTTGCCTGAGAGTGTCTCTTACCAGCCCTTATTCCTGATATATACATGAGGAAGGAGGATCTAGAATTATGGTCAGTTTCAGGGACTTCCTGAAGCCTTTGAGTTGTTGACTTCCTGAACTGGATTTGCTTCCGAGCAGGTTGGACTGTTATTTCACCTCCCTTTAAAACCTTCTGTGTCTTAAGGAGCTTCTTTCCAAGGTGGCAGAAATTGCTACACAACACCTGTCACCCATCAGCCCCAATCCTGTTTTTGAAGTTTTCCAGACACAACTAATGCAAATAGAATCATCAGTTTATCCATTTTACACAAACACCCACTCACTAGCTCCCTGTTCTGACCTAGGAGACCTTTTTATGTTGGTATTTAAAGCCTGCTTTCTCATATTCTAATGTGTACTGTGGTACTTCTAAGAGAATTTTAAGATCACTTGGATTTGGATGTCAGAGGTCAGGTGTGCACTTTCTAGTTCATGCAGGTCCCCCCACACCTGCCTCTCAGCTGCTGCTGTTTGTCATGTTCCTGCCTGGGCTCTGGGGGCCTGGCCGTGGAGGTGTGCTCAGTGGCTCCTCAGCTCCGGGATCCTTCAGCAGCACCAACCCGAGACCCTCCCGACTGCATCTCGAATTTTGTTTTGGAGATTCCATTGCCCTTACATGCCCATTTCATGGTAACTCCAAGGATTTGCAAGTTACCCGAGCTTCTCCTGCTGTGTGTCTTGTGACCTAGTAGGTACTCAGTAAGTAAGTTCAGACTTGGTGAGCTTGGATGCGCTCACATTTCCTAAATTCAGATTTGGTTGGCTCCCTGAGTCCTGGTTAAGTTGTTAGCGAAGTCCTGCGGCTTTCACCAGTCCTTGTTCCCTCCTGGTGGGAGAAGAGGACTGGTGGAGTAGGCTTTGGTCTGTACTTGTTTTTTTTCCTAGATGTGTGTGTGTGTGTGTGTGTGTGTATGTGTGTATGCTTGAGTGCATGTAGATGCCAGAACTTGGTGTCAGAATCATTCTTGACCCACTCTTCAGAAAGATTCTCTCAGTTAAACCCAGAACTTGCCAAAATGGCCATTCTTGCTCTGGGATCCCCTGCCTCCTAGGCTGGAATTACAGATGGCACCCATAGCCACCTAGCATTTATGTGTTCCTGAACATCCATACTCCAGTCCTTATCATTTCTCACGCTGGACCATCTCCCAGCCCCCCTTTCTGTTCCTAAAAAAAAAAAAAAATTCCATTTTGTATATCAAAATTAAGTTTTATTGATGTCTGCTCTGTGTTGACCCTGATAGAGTATTATGTCCTAAATGGATGGACAATTGTCCTGAGGACAAACAGGAGTGCTGTGACACAGAGGGCTTGGCCATGAGTTGGTACTCTACTTGTTGTGTTTCTGTGACTTGGGATGGGCAGAGGTGACAAGGGCTTATCAAGTAATTAGTTTTTAAGTAATTAGAAGTTTTGTGAGACAAGGTTTCCCTTAGTGAGTAATTGACCTAAGTGATTTGTTGAGATATGGAAATGTACAGATTGAAGATTGCATTAACAGTGCGGACAGCTGCACTCTTGCTGAAAGGGTCAGATCTTTGCCAGCTGTATGGCTTTTCACCCTGGAACAATGCGCAGGGACAGCGCTTCTGTGGCTTGAAGCAAAAGACTGTTGCTTTACAGTTTCAGAGGACTGAAGTTCTAAACCCTGGTTCGGTTTGGCTGTGCTCCTTCTCAGGACTCTAGGGGAGAGGCTCTCTTTGGTTTCCCCAGCTTCTGACTTCGGCTGATCGTTCTTGGCTTTCCTTGGCTGCACCCCTCCAGTCATGTGACTGTCATCTCCCTGTGTGGCTTCCACTTGTCTTCCCTGTGTGTGTGTGTCTCTCTCTCAGGGTCTCCATTCCTCTGTGCACACATCCTCTTTTTTCATGAAGACATGGGTCGTATCAGAACCCTTTCCCACTCCATGTCTTGGATAATCTCTACCAAGACTCTGTTTCCAGATGAAGTCCCATCTGAAGTGTTGTGGATAAGGACTTCATCCTAACTTTTGGGGGGCTACATAGCTCCTCCCATCAGAGAGCCTAAAGATGTGGGGAGTTGGTTCCTGAGTACTGAAGCTCCACAGGATGGTTGACAGTTAACATTAGGACCGCAGATGGGTTTGATTTTTACCTTCACATGCTAGTGAGTGTAATTATGATATCATTTATTGCTTCATTATTTTAAAATTTGATTTAATGTATGATTTATATATTCACAGTATGCATTATGGATATAGCTTAGTATTAGGTTGTTTACCTAGCATCCACAAAACCCTAGGTTGAATCTTTGTGCTGCACAAACATGAGTCACAATATGATAGCGGGCTGCAGTTGTTTATTTAGACAGGTTCTCGCTCTGTATCGTAGGCTGGCCTTGAATTCCGTCTCCACCCGCCTCAGCCTCACAAGCAGTTGTACCACCAATTTTAGCCTTTAAATGAAGTATGTATGTGCTTGGGAATTTTCTTATTTTAAAAAGTATTTACATATATGAGCTTATGTGTTCCACGTGTGTGCAGGCACCTGAGAAGGCCAGAAGGTGGTCTTGGGTTCCCTGGAGCTGGAATCATAGGGAATTGTGAGCCGCCTAATGTGCTAGGAACTGAACCCAGGTCTTCTCCAGGGGCTGCACGTGCTCTTAACTGCTGAGACATCTCTCCAGCCCCAGGACTTTTCTTATTAATGAAGTGTGTGACCGAACCTGTTTGGAGATACCTGGGTGGCTGGAGGAAAGGGGTTGTGAGCTGTGAGTGAGCCAGCCCCACCCCACCCTTTGCTGACTTAATTGACCTTAAGAGGTTTACATGGTCTTTAGCTTTGGTTTCCTCATTTGAAAAAGTGGGTTGTTGGGGATGAATTTAAGCAATTTAATCCCAGAAAGGTTCTCAGTGCGGAACTTGCTTATAGTAGGCAGTCCGTAAATATAAATCATCACAGACATTAATGGGTTGACTTTCCTTGTTTACTGTGGCCACTTATTTAATATTTCGTCTTGGGGAAATCGGTCGATACCCGGGCTGCAGATTTCAAAAGTAATTCAACCCAGTGGATAATGATTCTGCATGAATGGCCGTAGGAACTGTGAGAAAGGCGTGGGAAGGGTTGGGTTCCCTTTTTTTTTTTTTACCTCCATCTTGGTATGAACAATATAAATAAAATCCAAGTGAACGCACTGCTGTGTTCTCTCTCTATACCAGCCGGCAGTGGGGTGCCAGCCCAGCGGCGATTTGGTGACTGTTGACTTGTTCCCTGGTTTGTCCTTCAAGGCTGTCCTCATGAAGATGTCATGCACGCTATCGCTTCCTATCTGGGCCTTTCATCTGCATGGTCATGTTGAATGCTCTTGGGGTGGAGTTTATAGACAGAGGATGAGGTCCAGGAGGCAAAAAACTGGGGACCTCTACATGTCACCGAATAGGATTGCTAAAAAGCTTAAAAACACACACACACAAACACACAACTTGAATTTTTTCTTCTTCTTCTTAGAAAATCTTTGGTCTGTGAGAGACTTCTCTTTCTATCCCCGTAGCCAAGGAAAAGAAAGAGGAATTGTGCTCACTGGAGAGTGGTTTCACATGCTCACTGAAGATGCCAGTGTTTCTTGTTTAAATAGCCTCAGTAATCAAGAGTCTTTTTCTCTTAAAGGCCACTGATCCCTCTGGAGAAATCAAGTAAGTCTTACACACAGGCAGAAAAGCATTTCTAAAAGAACAAATCATAAGCACTGTTTAAAAGCAGAGAATAAAAAGCCTCACTCAGTAAGTGCAACAATGAATATAGTATTTGCTTTCATATTGTTATGATACATTAAATCAGCTAAGGAGGAGAAGGACCAATGAGAGGATGAGAGGCAGCCCCCAGGGACCCGGGGTGAGACTGGTGGAGCATGAGGGGAAGGGAGGGAGAGGGAGAGTCCCTGGCAGGAGGAGAAGGGGGTGTGGTCAGTACACTGAGATGGGAGACCCAGCTTAAGGATGCCTCCAGTTGCTTAGTTTACTGTTGTCTTTGATGGTGGATGAATCACCATGTCCTATGAGGAAAGAGCCTTTTCTCGTCTCATTTAGAAACTGGTCACTGTTGTTAATGATGCTGTGTGTTTCCAAAGAGGGTATTTGTGCAAACATCTTAGCAACCTGACTTTAATACCAGATTATTTTAAAAATTAATTTTATTTATTTATTTATTTATTTAGTGTGGCTGCACATGTGCCACAGCATGAGCGGAGGACCACTCGGGCTGGCTGGTTCTCTCCTTCCACCCTGTGAATCCTGGGCCCAGTTTTTGGCTTGGTTTATTCACAGAACCATCTTGTCAGACCAGCAACCTGTGGCCATCAACAGTTAATCATAGTCTTTAGACCCAACAGCATGAGTGATTTCATGCTTCCAACATGTAAAATTGATGGATGACATACAAAGGATATCAGAAAGTCTAATTAGCTTCTGAAACAAGAGGCCACTCAGTGGGCCGCAAGCAGCATAGAACCTTAAGGTAGTCAGGCAGCCCCTGCCAGAGTGTCCTGGGAGACAGCCACAGTGTGTGCCGTCAGCTCAGAACTGATACCAAGCACAGCGGCTGTCAGCACGCACCGATTAACGTTAATGAGGACTTACCAGTACCTTCTTTCTCAGAAGCTCTGGGAATGTTCTAGAAGGACAAGCATAGGCGGCTGCCTTAGACTTTGGATGCTTCACTAAGACACCTAGGTGAAACATAAAATGTTTATTCCTGGTCCATAAACTGAAACTACAAACCTATAGATTCAAAAGCTGTAGTGATTCTAAGAGCAGGACCCCTCTGAGAAACTCTGCAGGCAGAAGGGACAGCAGGCTTTAGGAAGGGAACAGTTTAACCGAATTAAATGAGGATAAGGTTGTTTGATTTCTACAAAGGAGTTTGTGTATTTGAGTTCTCCAGTTTACTTTAAGTTATTTCTTTGTGGGGAGGGAATGTATATAAAATTTAGCATTTTAAGCACTTGGAAGTATGCATTAAGGTAGTGTTGATTTCCATGTGTAATACTGTACATCAGTCATTGCCGCCTGCCCGCCCCAGCACCTCGCTACCTGGTTGGCACTGGCCTACTGTTAGTGTCTGTGGCTTTGCCTATTGTGAATGTTTCATATATGTAAAATCATATAGTGTGTGTGTGTCTGTGTGTGTTTCTATCTGTCTGTCTTTCTGTCTGTGCCTGCTTTCACCTAGCATAATGTTTTCAAGGTTCGAGGTCTGTGTGTGGAAGTACCATTGCTGTTTCATTCCTTTTTATAATCGGATAATGTTTCATTGTATGGACATACCATGGTATTTATTATTAGTTGATAGGCTTTTGGGTTGTTTCCACCTTTTGACTATCAATATTTAATGCTGCTGTGGACATTCATGCACATGTCTTTGTTTGAACACTTGTTTTCAGGACTAGCAAGTAGTCCCAGTGAGTACAGAGCTTGCCACTAAGTCCCCATAATCCACATGGTAGAAGAAGAAAATTGACTCCTGTGTTCTGACCCCTGTGGGTGTGTAGTAGCATATGCCTGCTTACCCTTCTCAAATACAAATGTCAAAAAGTCGTAATCCATCCTTCCTTCCTTCCTTCCTTCCTTCCTTCCTTCCTTCCTTCCTTCCTCCCTCCCTCCCTCCCTTCCTTCCTTCCTTCCATCCATCTTTCTCTTTCCCTTTCTCTTTCTCTCTCTCTTTTGTTTTAAGACAGGATCTCTCCACATGACCTTTGCTATCCTGGAACTCATTCTGTAGAGCAGGCTGGCCTTGAACTCAGAGATAGCCAGACTACACCACCACGCCTGGCTGCAGTGCCTGTTCTCAATGTCTTGAGCTTTTGCTTAGGTAGTGATATTCCTGGTTATGACTGTGTGTAACTAGATGTGACTTTGTCCACAGTGGACGTGAGTACCAGGCACCCTGGATGAGGATTCCATCTTCCCACCCACTCACCAGTGCTCATGCTGCACAGTTTTCCTGAAACGGCTGTTCTGTGGCGTTGACTGGACATTTCTTACGGCTTTCGTTTGCATTTTCCCGATGGATGATATTGAGCGTCCTTCCTCATGCTTCAACAGCTTTTTTGCTTTTGTGTTGAAAATTATTTGGAAGCTGGGCGATGGTGGCGCACTCTTTTAACCCAGCACACTGGAGGCAGTGGCAGAGGCAGGTGAATCCCTGAGTTTGAGGTCAGCCTGGCTACAGAGGTGCAAGACACCCAGAACTATATAGATACTCATTTTGGGAAAACAAACAAACAAACAAACAAACAAACGTTATTTAGTTAGAAAGAACATAGGCCTGGGTGATGTCTGTACAAAAGATACAAAATTTCTCTTAGGAAGAATAAATTCTGTTTTTTTTTTGTTTGTTTTTGGTTTTTTTTTGTTTTTTTTTAAGACAGGGTTTTTCTGTGTAGCCCTGGCTGTTGTCCTGGAACTCACTCTGTAGACCAGACTGGCCTCGAACTCAGAAATTCACTTGCCTCTGCCTCCCAAGTGCTGGGATTAAAGAGATAGATTAGGCAACATAGTGTCTGTGGTTGTTAGTAATATGTTGTAGTCTTGGAAAATACGGAGAGTGGATCAGAACTGGGCGAGATTAATTGGTTTGATTTAGCCATTCTACAACATCTTCAAATATTATAAACGTGCTGCAGGGATCAATAAGGTGGCTTAGTGGATAAGGATGCTCGTTCCCAAGCTCAGCAGCTTGAACTTTGTCTCCATACCCCACACGATGGAAGAAGAGAACCGATTCCTGCAATGTGTATATCTTGCTCCCTCCCACACTAACTAGATAAGTATAATAATAATAATAATAATAATAATAATAATAANTATCCTGGAACGTGATCTGTAGACCTGGCTGGCCTAGAAGTCATAAATATACACCTGCCTCTGCTTCCCAAGTGCTTAAAGAACTAAAGGTGTGGGCCACCACTGTCTGGCTAACATTTCTTTTCAAGTGGTAAAATAAACACAGCAAAATTTACCAGTTGCTTGTTTTTTGTTTTTTGTTTTTTGTTTTTTGTTTTTTTGGTTTTTTGAGACAGGGTTTCACTGTGTAGCCCTGGCTGTCCTGGAACTCACTCTGTAGGCCAGGCTGGCCTTGAACTCAGAAATCCGCCTGCCTCTGCCTCCCAAGTGCTGGGATTAAAGGCATGCGCCACCACACCTGGCTCAGCTGCTTGTTTTTTCATTGTTGTGTTTTCGTCTTTGTTTTAAAATTTAATTTTAATTAGTATATAACTTGCATTTATTGAATCTTACACACACACACACACACACACACACACACACACACACACACACATGGTTAAAACATCTCACCATACCCTTATTTCTGTTCTGGAGGAGACAGGCTATTTCATCTTACTGATCTCTAAAAGTCACCCCAGCACCCATCTCCTTCCTCCCGTCTTTCCCCTTTTCTGCAGGTACTAAGCTAGTGCTGGCGTGGGGATGGATGAGCTCTGCTCTCTGCAGTTTGAAGTTCTCCAATGAGGGCAGGTGGGCCCGTGTAGAGGATGGTTATTAATAGAAGCTCTCAGGTCATTAACTGATTATGTGGAAGGTATTAACTAGTCTCTGGGGGAGGGAGGTTCTTATTACACAGGCATTTTACATGCTACTTATTTTATTTCTTAGACTTGAAATCCCTTATAAGGCTTTCTAACTGGTGTATATAGTAACATGTTTCTTCATGTCTTTTTTCACACACACACACACACACACACACACACACACACACACACACACGTATTGTATTTGCTCACGTTTACCCTCCCTACCTCCCCAAGGCATCCTCCTTTCCTCTCACTGATCTCTCGCTTCCCACAAGTAGTCCCATCACACATGCACATGTGCACGCATGCACACACAGACACACTGTAGATTCCACATATGTGGTCTCTGTCTTTCCCCTTACGTCTTCATTCCCTTCAGATCTGTTCTTCTCTGTCATACTTTCCCTTCTGTGTTGATGTCATATATATATGCATATATAAATTGTTTGTATCTATAGCACATGTAGATTCCATCTAGGAGAGAGAACATGCAGTGTTAGTCTTTTGGGGCCTGGGTTATTCTGCTTAACATAATCATATCCTGTTTCATCCTTTTTTTTTTTTTTTTCAAACGGCCTAATTTCTTTCTGCTTTATAGCAGAAGAAGACTTGGCTGTGTGTAGTCTACATTTTCTTTATCCACTCATCTGTTGATAAACACCGAGGCTGGCGCCATACCTTGGCTGCTTTGAGCAATGCCTGTGATAGACTTGGATGCACACGTCTCTCTGTGGAGTGTGCCTTCTGTCTGTGAGTGTGCCCTGTTCTGGAAGCTCTCTGTAAGGGGCTGCAGAGTAAGAGGACTTGGCCACGGAGGACTTGGCCACGGAGGACTTGGCCACGGAGGACTTGGCCACGGAGGACTTGGCCACGGAGGACTTGGCCACGGAGCTTTGGGGTTACTTTGCTTCTTTATTAATCTGTGTCTAAAATAAGCACACTGCTTTGAAAATGTTCTAACAGTCCTTTCCTCCTCTCCTTCTTCATGTGTGCCGTAATTCCCAGGATCTGTTTGATTCTTTATTCGCTGTCTTTCTGAACTCTGAACTAAAAAGAGAAGGAAGGTTTTATCACAGAGTCAGAGACTCATCTGTAGAATTTCTAAGGAACAGCAAGACGCCGACAACTTTGTATTGAATTTCTAATCAGAAGACTTAGTGTTCTAAACATAAACACGATAGCGCTTCAGACAACAAATAATTATCATTCTCTCTTTAATTATATCTTTGAGCATTGGAATAACTTTAATTAATGCAGGCTTACGAACGCACTATCCCTAATGAAGTAATGAGTGTCAGCAGCAGTCAGTGGCAGTCCTGTGACAACAGAGGGTGAAGAGCCCCCCCACTGCTAGAACCGGCCATCACTACCTAAGCCCATGGGAAGTTTCTGCCACTAGCCACTGAGAGAGGCACAGCCAGAAGCAAGTTCTTCCTAGAAGCCCTCAGACCACCTGGAAAATGTCATTGGATAAAGCATTGACCCTGAACCCTAGGAAGCTTCTTGATCTATCCAGCAGTTCAGGAAATGTGGGGTAGATTTTAAATGACATCACGAGAATATAGCGAGCCAGACAGAGTGTGGGCTGTCTGTGGGGACAGATGGCCTGCTTTTTTTTTTTTTTTTTTTTTTTTAAATAATGAACTAGCGAGAGCTTCAAAGAGAAAAGAGAGGAAAACTTAATAACGTGTAAGACACTTAGGAGGCATATGAACCGAAGCACTGTGTTTCTTGCTTAGAAAAGCAACTAAGTAAAAGCTTCTCAGGCCATCAAGGAATTAATTAGGAATCCTTTTTTATTTTGTCAGATGCGATGATGATATTTGGTTATGATTTTAGAAACCTGAGTTAAAAATACAGAAATATTTCTTTTTTTTTTTTTTTTTAAATATTTTTATTTAAACAAGTACACCGTAGCTATCTTCGGTCACACCAGAAGAGTGCATCAGACCCCATTACAGATGGTTGTGAGCCACCATGTAGTTGCTGGGATTTGAACTCAGAACCTCTGGAAGAGCAGTCAGTGCTCTTAACCTCTGAACCATCTCACCAGCCCCCAGAAATATCTCTTGAGGATAATAATGATGTGTGGAATTCTGTGTGTGTGTGTGTTCTTGTTTCTTGCGAGTTCCTCCACATGTAGAGGTTAGAGGTCAGCCGCAGGTGCCTCTGTCCTTAGGAGCTGTCTACCTTGTTTCTTGAGGCAGTATCTGTCTCTGACCTGGGGCTCACCAAGTAGGCCAGGCTGACTGGCCAGAGAACTTCATCAATCCTTTGTCTCTGCCTCCCCAGCATGGGAGGACAAGTGTGGGCCATCATGGTGAGCTTTTTTTGAAAGTTTTTGGGTCCAGCTCAGGTCTTCATGTTGGCCTGTCGAGGACTTTGACCACTGAGCTATTGCTCAGCCCTGGAATTTACTTGTCTGCCCCTTAGCGGTGGCATTGGTGGTATTCAAGATGTGCAAGAGAGTCTAGGATTTTTTTTCCCCTTCAGCCTTTGTTTATGTTTATTTGACAATAGAAAGTTTAAATGCCAACAACGGATGTATTGGCATCATTTAAACATTTTACTGTAAATGTCAAACATATATCGATCTCTGCTTTGTTCTTCAGTGTTAGAAGATTGCTTTTTTGGATTATTTATACTTTCGATCTGGCTAGTTTCTTGCCAAATTAGTATTTATATTAACTTTATGTTGCTCTTCATTCTGGAGTCCCAAAGAGCCTTCCAATAAGCCATATTGTTGATGCTTAGAGAGTTAATGTTATGGATAATTGCTAATCAGTAGGCTCTTCATACCAATAAGCAGGCAGAAAGAGGAGGTTTGGGAAAGATTGCAGTGACTGGGAATAAATTAAGTAAGGATGAGAATTTGGCTGTATCGAACCTGAGAAGTATATGCAAATAGCACTTGATTTAGTCTGTGCTGCTGTAACAAAATGCCTTAGCCTAGGTACTTAACTTATTAAACAATAGAAATTTATAGCTCACCATCATTCTGGTTCCTGGCAAGTTCAAGTTTGAGGTGCAATAGACTCTGTGTTTGGCAAGTGCACATTTATATGTATGGCCACATGGGGGAAAAACATGGGGGGAAAGGTGACCAAGCCCCTTTCTATAAGGACACTTGTTACGGTTTCCACTCTATTGAACTAGTGGCCTCCTAAGACCTCTCAGCTCTTTAAATTCAGTGACCTTTGGGGAAGAGTTTTGTCTTTTAGGGTTTCCATTGCTGTGAAGAGATACCGTGATCAAGGCAACTCTTATAAACTGGGGCTGCCTTACAGGTTCAGAGGTTCAGTCCATTATCATCAAGCCTTGAATTATGGCAGCATCCAGGTAGTCACGGTGCTGGAGAAGGAGCTGAGAGTTCTACATCTTGATCTGAAGGCCACCAGAAGACTGGCATCCTCAGGCAGCTAGGAGGAAGCTCTCTCAAAGCCCACCCCCACAGTGACACTTGCTCCAACAAGGCCACAGCTACTCCAACAAGACCACATTTCTTAATAGTACCACCTCCTCCCCACCAGGTATATTTAGACCACCACAGGTTTCAACACATATTTGGGGGGGAACACAAATTTTTATGCTACCATAATATAATTACTGCAGAACACCCTCAAATGAGCATTATTACAAATTACAAATTTTACCCTCTTTGGCCTCATTGTCTTTTTGCTGATAACTGTCAATCTCTGATGGTAAATCTTGATTGTTGACTTGATGAAATCTACAGTTACCATGTGTATGGCTTTTATGTAGCTGTGATAAAGCAAGGCAGTTTATAAAAGAAAGAGTTTTATTGAGCTTACAATTCCAGAGGGTTAAAGTCTTTGACGAGGAACAGAGGCATGGTAGTTGGAGCAGCAGCTCAGAGCTCACCTCTCAGTCCACAAACAGGAAGCTGAGACCACACAGGGAGTGGCACTTATCTTTTGAAGCCTCAAGTCTCATGCCCAGTGACACTCTTCCTCCATACCGACTAATCCTCCCAAAACAGTTCCACCAAATGGGGACTAAGTATTCAAACATATGAACCATTCTCATGGAAACCACAGCATGGAAAGAAATCTCTGGACAGGACTGTGACGTTTTTTGTTTTTATAATTGAGTTAATTAAGGTAAGAAGAGCCACCCTCAACACAGGAAGCACCGTTCTGTAGCTAGGATCCCAGAATGAGTAGAAGGGGAGGAGGGGTGAGCACCCACGTTCACTTCTCTCTGCTTCCTGACTGTGAATAGTGTGACCAGCTGCCAAGCTTCATGGTTACTTCCCGGCCATGGTAGACCATAATCTGGAGCTGTGAGCTAAAATAAACTTTTCTTTAAGTTGTCAGCAGTGAGAAAAGTAACCAGTACATAGTTCACTGTCCCAAATTGCTCTCTCAAGAACACATTCTAGCCACACGGCATGCAAGCCTTGCCGTGGCAGGTTCCCCGTGGCAGGTTCCCCGTGGCGGGTTCCCTGTGGCGGGTCCTCTGTGGCAGGTTCCCTGTGGCGGGTCCTCTGTGGCGGTTTCTCCTCTGGCTATGTGTTCTTCCTACCAGCCATTTCCACACCTGTGAAGGGCTTTCCCACCCCAGGCTCTGATTCAGTCAGTACTCCTCTGATTCAGTGCAGTGAAGCACCCAGATTTTTCTCATCTTTACCTAATTTGCTTCCATTTACACACTCTCTATCCTGTCTTACTGGAGCAGCCTCCCACTGTCTTCTCTGGCTTCTCATCCTTTGGTGACTTCCTTGTCCATCCTTCTCTGGCAACAGTCTCCCTGTTTCCTTGGCAATCTCCCCAGTCTGACCTTAGTTATCGATCTCTTCTGTGTTGTAAAGTTCACAAGCAGGAGGCCTTTCATTCTTGGTTAATCCCTGTCTTGGTTTTAGCTCTCATGGTCAGAAGGGTCTTGCTAGACCTTGAGAAAGATATGGCAAGCTTTGGGCTGGATTTGGAGATGGACTCAGGAAAGATGCAGCCTTTCCCTTCAGATTGCTTAGAGTCTCCTAGTCCAGAGTACGTTTGTTTTTGTTTTTGTTTTTTGTTTTGTTTTTCGAGACAGGGTTTCTCTGTATAGCCCTGGCTGTCCTGGAACTCACTTTGTAGACCAGGCTGGCCTCGAACTCAGAAATCCGCCTGCCTCTGCCTCCCAAGTGCTGGGATTAAAGGTGTGTGCCACCATGCCCAGTGTACATTTGGTTTTTAAGCAAGGATTTCGTTGTGTGTAGCCCTTGTTGACCTGGAACTCATTGTGTAGACTAGGTTGGGCTTGAACTATTCTGCCTCCCCAGTGCTGGGATTAAAGGCTTGCACCACAATGCCTGGCAGGAATACAACTTAAGTTTGATGAGAAAAGCACAGACACAAGGGTCCAGAAGAGGGGAGGCTGGGTGCAAGAAGAGTTGAGATTAGGAGGGTCTGGTAGTGAAAACAGCATCGGAGAAAGCAATGCACAGAGCAGCTGGAGTGGAGCCGCCTTGGGGCGTGCTCCTAACAGGAGCCTCTGCTCCATCATTTAAGGACTTTGGATTTTCACTTTTTTGGGGGGGGGGATTGGAGAATTAAGACAGTTTCATGTAGCCCAGGCTGGCCTTGAACTTCTGATCTTCCTGCTCGATCACCCTCCTGGTGCTACGACGAAAGATGCGTCTAATCACATCTGGTACCATAGCCTTGAGCTTTTGGAAGAATGTTCAGAACCAGCGAAAGATTTTACGATGGGGATATCCGCTTGCTCTCTTCTCTCGCTCTGTCCTCTTGTTCCTTCCCCCCTCTCTCTCCACATGCTCATGGCTGGCCTCTACTCCTCTATTTCCCCTCCCCTCCCCTCCCTTCCCCTCCCCTCCCTTTCCCTCTCCTCTCCTCAACCATTTGTGGTTGCTCATGGTTTTACTCACCTGTTAACTTCCCCCTGTGCCCCCCACCTTGCCATTTCCTAAAAATCCTTATCCTGACTAGGGCTCAGGGCTGCTCTACCTTCCTGTCCAGCTGTGTCAGGGTTGGTGGAGAGCCCAGGCTCCAGCTTGTTATAAAGACACCCTAATGTGCTTGCATCAAAATCAGCTCCTTGGTGATCTTTTGAGGTTCTGGGGTTCACAAATGCTTCCTGGCAAAACATATGTACATAGGCTAGCCTTGAATGTACAGAGATCAGCCTTGGTGTGCCTCCCCCAGTGCTGGGCTCAAGGCTGTTTGATACTATGCCCTTCTCTGTATTGGACTTTTGAAATTTCACTGTTTCTTAGTCACTGTTATATTACTATTACTATGAAGAAACACCATGACCAAGGCAACTATTTTAAGAGAAAGCATTTAATTGAGGCCTTGCTCCCAGTTTCAGAGGCAGTGTGTTTTCATTATGATAGAGTGTGTGTGTGTGCATGGTGCTGGAGCAGTAGCTGAGAGTTACATCCTGCTCCACAGGCCAGGAGAGACACTGCTGGGCTTGCCATGGGCTTTTGAACCTCAAGGCCCATCTTTCAGTGACACATTTCCTTCAACAAGGCCATGCCTCTTAATCCTTCTAATCCTTTCAAACAGTGCCACTTCCTGGTGACTAAGTATCCAAATATGAGCCTGTGGGAGCCATTCTTTTTTTTTTTTTTTTTTGAGACAGGGTTTCTCTGTATAGCCTTGGCTGTCCTGGAACTCACTCTGTAGACCAGGCTGGCCTCGAACTCAGAAATCCGCCTGCCTCTGCCTCCCGAGTGCTGGGATTAAAGGCGTGCACCACCACGCCCGGCCCTGTGGGAGCCATTCTTATTCAGGCCACCACACATTGTTCACCAGATTTCTAAGAGAACCCCCCCCCCTCTTTATGCTTATTCCCTCTTTTGATAATCTAGATTATAGAGGGTTCTGGGGACACCCTGGATGACATTGTAATTAGATAAAACACAACTACAGATCCCAAGAGTTACAGAAGGTGGTTGAAATGTGCCTTTCATTGTAACTAAGGTTTCTTATGAGATTCCTAGAAAATTGCAGGTTTATAGCCAGAATAAGCAAAAGTGTGGGTATGGTCAAGCCTAATCATGGTTAATTACTATTTAAAGTGCTCTCTCTCTTGCTCTCTCTCTCTCTCTTTCTCTTTCTGTCTTTTGCTTTTGTTTGCTTCTTGAGACATGGTCTCTCTATATAGCCCTTGTGGTCTTAGAACTCACTAGTAGACCAGGCTGGCCTCTTACAGAGATCTGCCTACCTCTGCTTCCAAGCATTGGGGTTAAAGGAGTGCTATCATGCCTGAGTATTTAAATGCTCTTATTAGATATGATCTCTTTAAAAGAATTACTGCTCCGTGTAGACAGCCTGCACAGTAGATGCTAACTGTGCTGGAATTCCTGATTCTATGACAAAGGTTTCAACCAGATCCCTCTCCCTTCCCCTGTTCCCACAGACTTCTCCCTGCTTTAGAGCCACCTTCAGAATGAGGGAGGAAGCAAGGTTATGTCTGAGTCTCAGGAGACCTACCTGTTTCACTCAGTGCCCAGGATGCCTGTCTCCTACGGACTCTGTAAGGCTGAGTTCTGAGCAGGTCATCCTCAGGACACAGCAGTGCATTGGTGGTATGCTGGAGAGAGTGGGGGCTAACAGTGGTGGAAGTACCTAACTGTGAGCAAGAGTTAGTGAGCCTGAGTGCCCTGGAGGAGGGGTGGGGCTTTTGAGACACTCAGGGGAGTTGCCTAGCGGGCAGCTGGCTAAGGTGACTTTATTTTTCTTTTTTGAGACATGACCTTGCTGTGTGGCCCAGGCTGGCCTTGAACTCTGGTCCTTGTGTCTGAACCTCCTGCCCTGCCTTAGATCACCTTCACCTATTCCCATGCCTCACAGACACCACCAGGCTCTAAAGCTTTATGTTCTGTTGTTCTCCTCTCCCTCCTGTTTACAGCCCCTGCCTGGTGTCCAGTGTATCTGCGTGGAGGATGGAGCCTGCTTCGCTTCTCCTCCCTCTGCCAGGATGATTTTTATGCAGGACGCTGATGTTAAAAAGGCTGCACTGCTCAACACTATCCAGTGGCTCCCCGTTGTCTGCTGACATTCTCACACTCCTGAGCCAACTCCTTTAGCATCCTTCCCAACTGAATGGAGCCACTGCTCTTTGTCACAAAAACACATCAGACATTGTGCATACTCCCTTTTGTCTCTGCTGGGGCCTCCAGCCAGACTGACCCTTCTCTTGTTTAAGCTTCTAGCTCTCTTGATATCAAAGAAAAGCTTAACTTGGACCTGAATTAGGGTATTAAACCTGCAGCGTAAGCTGTTTGCCATTTGTTGGGATTAAACCCACCCAGCAAGGGAGGGCTGACTCTGCTCTAGGCCCTTTCCTGTGAGTGAGTGTGGACTTGGATGCTCCTGCCCCTGGTCTGGGAGGGAAAGTGCCTCTTCATGCTTAGTCATGGGACTAAGTCGTGTGCCATCCAGCTCCCAGTGTAATTGGAGACAAGATTATCTTGAAGCGGGTGGTGTCCTTTTCCCTGCTGTTATAGGACTGTTTTGAATTAAATTGTTTTAGGAGCAGATGGCTGGCACAAGGATGCTTTCCCCTTTGTTCCTGGTGAATTAGCTTGTTTAGCTTGTATTGGTTGCTCCAAGTGCCGGTGGCCTTGCTCTCCAGGTTGGTGAGGAAGGATCACATCTTATTTAGGAAAACAGTAAAAAACAAAGCCAGCTGTGACATTGTCCAATAAATATACCCTGAGTTAGGCTAGCATTTTGATATCCTTATCTCATCAAAACAGAGAGTCCTCGAATCCCACCGCAAGTCCCGTGCTGATGTTTTGACTGTAATAATATGAATTGTTAGGAAGCTTTGCTGTGGCATTTATTGTGGCGTTGTTGGCCTGTGGTTATAGGTTTCTAAATTTTTTTCTCAAGTTCCCCTGATGCTCCAGGGATGTCACCAGTTGTTTATGTGGGCCCTCATTGCTGGAGGAGGAAGTGGGAAGTGCGAGCAACCACCAGGAATTAGTCCTAGAGAAGCAGAGAGCAGGAGAGGACTCTGCTTTGTTCTCTGGGGTGTGCTGCAGACGTTGGCCCTCCAGCTCCCCGCACACTTAGGCTGTATGTATCGGAGCTGAAGAGCTCTGCTTCTTATTGGATGGATTTGTTTCCAGCTACAAGTGAAGTCTCCTCAAGGGCCGACAGAGAGGCTGTCATTTAGTGGGGAACTCTCCTTTTTAAGTCTGGAGAATACTCGCTCATCATATGACAGTCTGGAGGGCCAGGGGATCGATGGAGTAACATGGCTTGTGACCTAGGCTTGGCCAGTTGGCTCTTCTCTCATCCGGGGATGCTGGGGTGGAGGGCGGAGTGGAGCCATGGAGCTGAGCATGCTGAGAGGGCTGAGGCAGCCCCGCAGACAGATCTAGCTAGGGCCTTACCAAGGATACTCCCTGCTCACGATCCCAGCTACCAGTAGCCTCTATGGACTTGGGCTTGCCTTCTGAACTCAAGTCTTCCGGTGAATCTGGTCTACAGTCATTTTGTGGAGTCACCTCCTGCCTATGCAGGCAGCCTTTCTTCCCTTGCTCTTGACTGAGACAGCCTTGTATACAGGAAGGGCCACATTTCAGTCCTGCGTGCACAGCGAAGCTTCAACGATTATTTTTCAGGTGGTGATTTCTGGGAACCCTGCATTGTGTAGGTAGGTAAGTGAACCCGGACCCAGGAAAGGAAACTGAGCATGCTATGGGTGGGGGCTTGAAGAGCTGGAGGTGGACCCAGATGAGCCTCAAGGCAGAAGGTTCAGGTGTCCAGCAGTTACTTTTCAGTGTCGTGCTTTATGTTTGAGTCAGGGCTTAGAGGTGAGCCAGGGTGGTCCAGACATTTTAATGAAGAGTATGACTTAGCCAAGGAAGACAGGTGGGTTTCAAAAAGGAGCGCTTAAGTAGTTGTGAATGTCAAGTCCTGGGGATGTACAGTATGTCGCAGAGGTAGGTTCTTTTCTGTGGAACATGCATCTCAGTGGCTGCTCACAGAGTTCCCGCACCCAGCTGTGGCCGGGAACATGGATTTGGGAGGGGGAGTGTTCCTAACTTGAAAACCTACCTTCTGGGTGAGGCAGAGCGCCTGCTGGTTACTTGGTATCTGTGGCCAGTGCTCTCCTCCACCCTCCAGGTCTCTTTGATCCTTCTCCACTTCCCCTGTACTGTGTACCTTCCTTCCACGTCCTCTTTACAATGGACGACAGCCTAAGCATATAAGGAAGACAATGTGGAGGGGCAGCCTCTGCCAGAGTCAGCCAGCCACTGTGTTTCTGGTCTCTGTCGCTCTCTCTGTCCCCCTCTGGTTTCTGTTGGTGTTTCCAGCTCACCTGTGCCCATCCCTCGTTCTCTGTTCTTCCGTGTCTTCTCCTGGGTTCTATCAGTGCTGCTGCGGCTGCATCGGAATTACCTGTGGTGTCGATTCTAGAACATCACATACCGACCCAGACCCGCTCGCTCCCATACACACGCTTCCTGAGCCCATGCCTAACCTGCCAGACAGGAATGAGTTATTTTAGTTCTCATCTTGAAAGAAATTCGGGGGGCTGGGGAGATGGCTCAGCAGCTGAAAGTGCCTGCACTGCTCTCCCACAGCACCTCAAGTTTATCCCCAGTCTCCGTGTTGGGAGCTCATAACTGCCTGTAATTCCAGTCCCAGGGTATAGGATGCCCTCTTCTGGCCTCTGAGCATCTCCTCCTCCTCCTCCTCCTCCTCCTCCTCCTCCTCCTCCTCTTCTTCTTCTTCTCTCTCTCTCTCTCTTTCTCTCTCTCTCTCTCTCTCTCTCTCTCTCTCTCTCTATATATATATATATATATATATATATATATAAAAGCTGCCTCTAGGGCCATGTCTGGGTCTGTGGTCCTGCCATACCGAGGGTGTGTGTTGATAGCCCCATGCCTGTGTTACCACCAAAGACCACGTGGAAATCCCTGGTCTGGGCTGCCACTTGAAGCTATGTTGAAGTCTGAGCACTGTGCTGAGCTGGTCCTGCCCCTCTCTGGACATCACATTGGGGAGAGCTGCCTAGGTCGCATAGGAGAGCTGGATCTGGTAGCAAGGGTACAGGAGAGCTGGCCCTGCCCCCCCTTCTGGGGTGTGGTGAGGTGGTTGAGGAAGAAATGCCCCCCCTCACCACCTAAGAGAGGGGGAAAGCTAGCCATGCCCCTTATCAGCTGCACCACTTGGGGCTGGGGCTGGTGCTGGGATGGGGATGACACACCTCTCCTGGGTAGCACAGAGCTGTCCTTGGTGGCAGGGCTCCAGTGCCAGAGGAGAGCTGGCCCCACTCCTCTCCTGCCTTGTATCAGGCAGGTGAGCTGGCCCCATCCTATAATGGCTAAGCACTCTGAAGGCTAGTGTCTTACCTGAGCAGCGCAGTAGAGCCCTGGTGGTGGTGGTGGTGGTGGTGGGGCACGGGAGAGCTGGCAGGCTGACTACCTCAGCTTCCACCCAGGCCCAGATCCAGGGCTCTGAGTGAGCCCACCCCAACATCTATCCTATGAACTGCTGGAGCATGTGAATGGGCCAGTTCTGCAGATTCAAAGCTGCAGGATCTCCATGACACAGGGTAACCACAGGATATCTCAGAGGAGTCCCATGAGGATCCAGTATTGATAGTACAGCAGAAGCCAGAGGCTTCGAACCAGATTAATGACTCATTGTAATAAACATTTGCAGGTACAGCTGTTTGGGCAAAAGGGTGTCCTGTGTGACACGCTGCAGCTTCCTTGGCGAGATGGGTTTTGTTTGCAGGGGGCGGGGGGGGGTTGCAAGGGTGGAGGGATGAGTGGGATTGGGGTTCAGGATGTGAAATTCACCAAGAATCAATAAAAACAGTTAATGAGTTTTGTGTCCCTGTGTGGGCATGTGCATACCATGGCGTCCGTGCGGCGGTCAGAGGCCAGCGTGTGGGAGCTGGTTCTCTCCTCCCTCCCAGCTGACTCTGGCTTCTCTTGTTTCTGCTGTGCTGTCCTGTGAGCTTCTGGCTGGGGCTGTCCCTCTTCCTTCCCATCCCTGTTGGACTTCTGGGATTACAGACGCACGCCACCATATCCAGCGCCTGCTGTGGTTCTGTGGCCCCACTTAGGCCACCAGTCTCACACAGCAAGCGCTTAAGCCTGCCGCACCATCTCCCTGGACTTGTTCCTTGCCTTTTATGGCCTGGATATTTTTGAGGAGTTGGTCTTTTATGGAACATTTTCAATTTTGGCTGATGTTTTCTTATGATTAGCTTTTATGGCTCTAAGAACCAAATGACCTCTTGGGGGCCCCTCCAGATGTATCTTGTCTCTCTGTGCTCCAACGTGGCTAAACTCTGAGAAAAGTCGTCTACAGAAAATCCCTCCCTTCTTTAATTCCTGGAAGCCAGCCTTGGCCTCTTGAGGTATCCAGCCTTTCTGGCTTGACCCCTGACATAGGTGACCCCTCTCTGTGTTGATTCTGCTTTGTCACCCCACTTTTTGGTATCACTGCCTCTCTGGCTTTTCTTCACTTGGGCAGGTTTATCCCAGGGCCCCTGTGTCCCTTTGCATACTAGATGACACTACAGGGTTTCCCTTAGAATAAGCTCAGGTTCCTCAGACTTTAATGGACGTTTAAATCTCCAGGGAACCTTGTGAACAGTAATGCCTGATTGAATGAGGTTTCACATGGTCTAAATAGTTGTGTTTCTGAAACATGGCCAGACATCACTGTTGGCCACCAGACCACCTTGGTAATCGAAGTTTTACATGCTCAAGCTCAACCACTGTGGCTGTCTAAGGGAATCTCTATTCTCCTTGGTTCTGTTTACCTGCTCTTCATCCAGCAGCCGGGGGTGGTGGGATGGTGGGGGGTGGGGGGTGAGTGGACTTCAGCGCCCGTGACTGACTGTGATCGTGACTGTGATCGAGTTCTGCAGTGGCTTCCTGTGGCTCTGTCATCTGACTTGGTACTCTCACCTTTGTGTTTCAGGTGCTTTGGTGTCTTAGGCGCTGCCCACTGTTGTTGGTCGTTGTTTTGTTTGTTTGTTTGTTTGTTTTTTAAGACAAGGTTTCTCATTGGCTTGGGGCTCTCCAAGTAGTCTAGGCTGGCCGGCCAGTGCCCAGGGATCAACCTGTGTCTTTTTACTTCCCCAGTGGTGGTATTAGAAAGGTACAGCAGTGTACCTGGCTTTTTCTGTGGGTTCTAGTGATTCAGTTCACTTTTTTTGTTTTGTTTAAAGCTTGCTTTCTCCTTTCCTGACACACTGGCCTCCTCTGTGGCTCTGTCTCTGTATTTCCAGTCCTGTTCCTATTCCACTACAGGAACCTCCTACGTACCCTACCCCCTCTATGTCTGCAAACTCTTTTCCTTTAAAAAAAGGAGAACAGGAATTTATGCCAGATCCCATCCTGGGACTTGTCACCTCTTTGTAACACTAACTCTGATTGAGGGGCAGGCTCCAGCACTTTCTTACACTGGAAGCCAGTAGAAGAAAGCCTGTGGACTGTTCTTACAGAACACTGGCCCGGGGCGATCTTACCCGTGTTCGTACCTCATTTGCACATAAGTGTGTGTGCACAGACACATCTGTACACTCCGAGGCTCATTCAGCACTAAATGTGAAAAGAAAACACTTTAAAAACTTTGGAAGCTTGCTTAGAAGCATCATTACACCTTTTAGGAGAGGTGACAACTTCTGAAACCTTTCTGTCTTTTAAAGCTTATTTATTTAATTTGTTTATAGGTATGTGCTTGCCACATGCTGCCTGCAGAAGACAGAGGGCACACAGTGTGCATGCAGAGGAAAGAGGGCACACAGTGTGCATGCAGAGACAGGGGATACACAGTGTGAGTGCAGGGACAAAGGACAGTTTTTAAGTCAGTTCTTTCATCATTGGGGTTTGGGGCTAAGCAGCAAGTGCTTTCCCTGTGGAGCCTTCTGAGTGGCTCAGATGGTGCTATTTAAGCACACACACACACAATTTGGACCAAACTGAGACCAAAAGATACTACTAGATTGTGTTAAAATTAAGACCCACAGACATCCTAAAGAGGCAATAATCATGACCTAGGAAGTACATCTGACTTAGGATGCAGACTCTGAAATGAAGTAAGAGCTTCTTTACATCAGGAAGACATTGATGGACAATCCCGTAGCAGGACAGGTAGTAGAGGTCACATGACATCAGAAGGGTCAGCATGACCAGCTGGTGGATGGGAAGCTGAGTCTGTCTGAGTCCGTGGGCAGGAAGCAGTACACATCAAAATTAAGATTTCACAGAGCCAGGTTGGCACGAATGTGGACACCAAGAGATGTCTAGTATTAGGATTAGCAACAGCAGGTTTTCCTATAATGCTAGTGGGAGTATAAATTCACTCATCAATTTTGAGATAATGTTTGTTTGCTTGGCAGATTTCCAGATGGACATGTCCCTAGACTCAGTATTCTGTTTTACACACACACACACTCACACACATACACACACACACATACACACACACACACATACACACACACACATACACACACACACACACATACACACACACACACATACACACACACACACACACACACACACACACACACACGCAATGGTACTTCTTGTCTACCTGGTGGTACTTGTGAGGACAAAGTATCCTCCTGGCAGAAGATATTGGTACATTTGGGGCTGGGAATACCAGCGTGGGAAGGCACTGAAGATCCCCCTCAGGACCCTCTGAGAACTAGAAGGAGAAAAGTTGGTGGCAATTTGCCAGGTCGGTCATGGGTTTCATCTGCCTGCCTTTCTGTTGCAGTCTGAGGCGGCGGTGGGGTTAGTTTTGTTTTGTAGGTTGAATGCCCACAGTGAGTTGAAACGAGTCATCATGTTTTGAGAACTATAACGATACAATTTAAGGGGAAACAAACAAACAAACAAACAAAGAAGTTCTATTTGGACTAAAGCTTTTGGACATGGGTGACACTGCTGTCCTCCAGGCCAACTCTGAGAGAGGTTGACCTTTCTTGCTAGCACTCAGACCTATGGCCTGGAGCTTGGCAGTGGGGCTTAGTCTAAAACAGGCAGGCGCCTTTGTGTAGATTCCGGTAGGTAGCCAAACTTATCGTGTACTTTCAGCTCAGTTAGAACAGCGCACAGCACAGTTCGACATGCTTTCAACCGTGTTGGTTAAAATGGACTGGTTTGGCAAAACGTTTTGTGGGTAAAACATTTTGTGAAGAGAATACAAAACTGATTTCCTAGCCTGGCCCCTGGCCACCCCCACCCCCACTCCCATCCTCAGGAGGTAGGGATATATTCAGCAAGCCAACTTAAACCCTGTAAGCCTCATTTGTGGCAGGAGGGGATTGGCTGGGATCTTAAAGGGATCCAGTTGGCTGGAAGAGTTCATGATTCAACAATGTTCTGCTGTTGTTAGGAAAGGTTTGGGATAGAATAAAAATGACTTAAAATGTATTCAGAATGCCACACTTGTTTTGCCTGCATGAGTCTCAGACAGACAGACAGGCAGGCAGGCAGACAGACGGTTGGGGGCCTCTGCAATTGATCTTTAACCACTGTGAACAAGCCTGGCATGGTGCTGAGAGCATTTGGGCAGTTTCTGGGCTGGGATATGTACCATGGCCAGGTCCAGGTGAGTATCCAGTGAAAATGGTGTGGGGATAAAGTGCCTCCATACTGGCCCAGGGGGACGAGCTCCCAGACGAGTTGGGACACCACAGCATTTGCTTTGTCCAAAAGGCCCCTGCGTCATTTCCACGCCCGGGTCACTGCCTGAGAAACAGCAACTCTCCAGCCCCATCCCTTCTCTGTCCTCAAAGAGAAAAAAAAACCCTTTCACTCTTGGGTGATCTAAAGCTTTATAGCTTGGAAACTGATCTCCAGGGCTTGAAATGAGAGTCCCTGGTGGCTTTTATGTGGAGAGAGCCTCACCTGGGCTTTCTAACCTCTTCCTGAATTAACCACAGAGGTAATTCCCTCTGGCACTGCAGCTGCCGCCCCTTAGGAGCTGGTGAGTCTCCTGGGGCTTGGCAGAGAGAATAAAACCTCCCAGGTTGGCACCTTTCAGACCTCAGTGTGAAGCTTTTTTGGTGCCTGCTCTTTTCCAATTGGAGACTTTTAGGTTTATTTTAGTCTTTTTGGTCACTTTGCCTTTCCTCATCCCTGCCCTTTTATTTAACTGTAATTTGTGTCACATCTCTGGGGTCTTAAATCAGTTCTTTGTGCTTTATCTCTTGCGTCCTTTGGTTCACACAAAGACGTGTTTCTGACTCATTCCTAAAGGGATCTTGTCTTCTGTTTGGCTCTTACATTTTTTTTTTGTTAAAGATTTATTTTATTTATTATATGTAAGTACACTGTCTTCAGACACTCCAGAAGAGGGCGCCAGATCTTGTTACGGATGGTTGTGAGCCACCATGTGGATGCTGGGATTTGAATTTATCACCTTCGGAAGAGCAGTCGGGTGCTCTTACCCGCTTAGCCATCTCACCAGCCCTGGCTCTTACATTTGAAAACAAGTTATATCAGAGTGTTTTTATTATTTAATAAAGGACTATGTGGCTGTGTCTGAGTGTATGTTTTTGTACCACATGTGTGCAGGAGCCTTTGGAGGTCTGAAGACGAGTCAGATCTCCTGGAACTAGAGTTACAGAGAGTTGTGGGCCGCCATGTGGGTGCTAAGACCCAATCCCAGGTCCTCTGGAAGAGCAGCCGGTGCTCCTAACCTCTGAGCTATCTCTCCGGCCCTGTAGCAGAGTTTTAAAGCAGACCAAATTATTTATTCTTAGGCAAACTTTCATATGTGTATCAACACAGTTGGACAGTATTACAAATTCATAACCTTTTAAATGTGTGCTGATGTTTTTCTTTTCTTGTTGTCTTTATTTATTTATTATTGATTTATTTTACCATAGAGAAGGATAGCCACTCTTTGGCCCATACTTGGTATGTGACAAGTTAAGATATAAAGCATTTAGATAGGAAATTCTAAAGCTGTACAGAAGATAGCACATGCTTAATGATGTCGCTGTGAAACAGTTTTGTCATGCTTTTTTTTTTCTTTTTTTTTTTTTTTTTAATTAGGGGCTGGGGAGAATGCTCAGCAGGTAAGAGTACTTGCTGCTCCTGCAGAGGACCTGGGTTCAGTTCCCAGGTCTTACATCTGGCAGTTTGTAGCCACTGTAACTCCAGTTGCAGGGAATCCAAATCCTCCTCAGTGTTAGAGATCAAACCAAGGGCCTCCTGCCTTCCAACCGTGCTCCAGGACTGAACCACATTCCTATGCAGTTTTTAGTCATGCCACAGAGAACGGAGTGGTAATGTACACAGCTTATAACCGGTGTGAGTTTGTGACTTTCAGAAGCTAGAAGTATGCTATCCATTAACCTAAATATTATTTGGAAGTTATTGTGTGTTCTCAAAATACATTCAGCAGAATTTCGTTTTGACTCCCAACTGCCATTTCTACCATGGGTATCACATGCAGACCTTAGGCTGTCCTTCCTTCAGCTCGCCTTTAGTTGTAGCTTCTCTGTACGGTTGTAGCTGGATAAGAAGTGTGTTTTGTAAAGACACACAGATTATGCAACAGCGTGATTGCGAATGTATGCCATCATTTGACATTGTCTAATCATTCCAACTAGAATTTCTGCATATTGTGACTGTAGTGAGTGATTTTTAAAAAAATGTATTTATTTTTATTTGATGTGCATGAATTTTTTGGCATTATTTTATGTATTTGGTATTTGCAGAGGTCAAAAGAGGGTGCTAGACCACCTGGAATTGGAGTTACAGAAGGTTTTGAGTTGCCACATGGGTGTGGGGAACTGAACTCAGGCCCTCTACAAGAGCAGCCAGTGCTCTTAGCCACCGAGCTATTTCTGCAGCCTTAGTGAATGTTGATTTTTTGAATGAGTGAATTTTTACATCTGAAGTGAAATGTTAGCACTCTGACTTTTTGCATGGCAGCTAATTCAACTTTGCTTCCCTTACTAGATGAACTCTCCCTGGCTCAGCACAGCCATCCTATACGCCCCGAGGACTTCCTGCCAGAGAGAAGCATCATGCACAGTGCTGTACAAGTGACCTTATCAGAGACTGTCCCCAGGTCCCAACCAAGCATCTCTGTCCTTGTCCTCTCCTCTCCGCCAACTACTGCTTTTGATACAGCCTTTTTAAGCCAGAGACAACAGACTCAAAGTACAGCGGAGCCCAGTATCTTTGAGGCAAATTACGGATCTGTGACAAGTAATGAGGTGGCCCTCGATGATGAGGAGATGGATAACTTCTTGCCAGATGCTCACTGGACCTCTTCAAGGGGGGTGTCCCCAATGCGGTATATCACACCGAGCCCACCAGAGCCATCCCAGGAAATGCTGGAGCCTGGCACGACCCCATCACTACCCACCATTTCTTTGCAGGATGAAGTGCTGTCCGGATGTCAAAACACAGTGCAACAGGCAGCTGTATATGTGGAGCCGTCCACGTATTTTGGCACTTCTTGGTCAGCTTTTCTCACGTCTGAGGGCATCATTCCAACTCCTAGTAGGAATTCGGTGCTTCATCCTATAGAAATTCACAGCCAGTTATCAAGCAAGGCTTTGCCAGAGACGGTAGCTTCTGTAACAGAGGACACAGAAAACCTCCTTTTTAGCTCCTGGATTTCAGTGTCTCAGCCATCAGGCAATGGCATGACTCAACAGCCATCTGTTCCCCTGTGGGAGGTCTCACAGCCTCTAGTGGGTGTCCTGGCCACAAGCTCGGACAGATACCCTAATGAGACCACTGCTTGGATCAAACATCCAGAGGAAGCCATCGCTCTAAGAGCACACCCTGGCATAACCACATCACCCACAGACCCCACTTTTAGCAGTCAGCCTTCTGCTTTATTTTCAATCCCACTTTCATCTGTGTCTTTTGCTATCCAATTACCCGGCGTTTCAGATAACTCCTTCCTCTCTAGTGAGGCCAGGGAAGCCTTAGGATCACGGCACAGCTCCCCAGCCCCCAGTTTCACTGACCATCCTTATGTCCTGAGCCCCGAGGCTTCCCTGAGACCACACACAGGCTGTGTGTCTTGTGTTGCCTCATCATTTCAGCAAGAACTGGCCAGGAGCCTCACAGAGAAGGACATGGGGTCAGGGGACAGGCTTGAGACTTTGTCTACTGCCTCGGTAGAGGCAAGTCATGTCTCTCCATTGAGCAGTGTGGGCACAGACCTCTCTGAACTTGAAGAGCCTCAAGAATTTAATACGCTTTTCCCTTCCAGACCTGTGGTTTCCTTTTCTTCCAGACCTGCGGGGCTGTGGAAAGCCAGCATGGATATGTCACCCGAGGTGGATGCGAGTGGCATTGCCACCACTCAGGTGTACCCTTCCCATGGCCACCTCTCCACACCAAGCTCACTGGATTCGACTTTTGGCTTCTCTGTCACCAATGATCTAGTGATGTCATCCAGTGTGATTCATCTGTTGTCCTCTGTCATCCCCAGCACCCATTTTGACTCATCTTTCTCCTTGACTGCAAATCAAAACACTCCATCCTTTCCAGCTGGAAACCCAAGCCTTCTCACCTCTCCCAGTCTGGTCCCCTCAGCACAGTCTAAAGTTTTCTCTCACGGAGCACCTACCAACTCTCTGGAACTCGAGTCTGGAAGTCTTTTGGATTTCACATCCGGCTTTTACTCAACTCCACCCCTGGACTTCAGCACTCCAGCCCCTTCACGGTCAGATGAGCTTGCTTTCCCATCTTTGATGTCAAGCAATCCATCAACCTTCTTTTCTCAAACTTTTCCCACCATGGCTGAGACATTTTCACTGTCCAACTCTATGAGTTTGCAATCACCTCAGCTTTCTGTTCTTAATCCCACAAGTCTAGAGCCATCTCAGCCACAGTCAAGTGCAGACCTTCTTTTGAACACAGTCACTGTTCTTCCTAGTCACCCCGAGAGGCCCCCACTTTCAAGCTCCCCCTCTGAATCTCTCGAGTTCACCGAAGCATCCAGAGTTTCACTGAGAGACTCCCATGTTCATCTTACCTCAGCTTTCTCTGAAACTACCTCTGCCTTTGAATTTTCACCCATTCCCCATGAGTCCACGGTCAGCACACTGGTGCCCTCCAGCTCTGAGCCCTCTCTTGGCATCTCCACAGCTGGGACTCACCTCACATCACTGCCAACAACTGTTTTCCATTTGACACCCATTTTAACCGAGTCATCTCCATTCTCGACTCTGACACCGTCCGATGGCAGTGTGCGTGTGACAGACCATCACACACCAGTCTTAACCACACCCTCCAGTGTCATTCCAACCAGCACAGAGTCGATCTCTGACCTGTACCTGTCAGCCTCCTCATCACTTGTTTCTGAAGTAAGCCCTTCACCTCTGCCCACAAAGCTAGTCATGGGCTCATCATTGACACCCACAGATTTCCCGCCCAGTACTTCCCCAGAACTAAGTACATCCCTGGAACTGAGCATGCCCAGTGCCAGCACTGCCCCTGGTGATACTGTGGACTCTGCTCTGAACAGCGAGCCTATGAGTCAGAACCCTCAGGGGAACAGTGTACCCCCTCCCCAACCCTCCCTCGGTCCTGCTACCACCTCCACGCTTGAAGCCACAGTTGGTACACCAGCACTGGCCACAGCCAAGCCGCCATATGTGTGTGATATTACGGTTCCCGATGTCTATTTGATCACAACTGGTAAGGCCCTGCTTCCAGTCACCTCTCTGAGGTAGAGGACTTCTCTGAGGTGTTTGTGTGCAGAATTACAGGACACCATTGTGGTTAGGAGAGTAGGTGTTGGCCTCACATAACCTGTGGGTAGTAGGCCTGTTCCTCTGCTGGCCTTGTGCCAGCTGTCCAGTTACCCAGCCTCTTAATCTGCTTTCACAAGTGTTAGAGGAGGACCGTCATGATGCTAGCGCCATTAGGTTCCGATAGAGATTTAAATGTATAAAATACAGAGCACCTAGGAAATGACCACACAAGATTGCATAAGGTAATTATCATAAGGTAAAAGAGGCTTGATTTATTTATTATCTGTTTACTGTGGGCTGAATATTTTCTTCCTTACAAAAAAAAAAAAAAAAAAAAGAAAAAAAATCACAAACCAGCTTCAAAATGGCTGGTTCTACAGGCACTTGAAAAAGTGATTGCAAGCTTGTAAGTTAGAAATCTCAGTGTTTATGATAGTTAATGATGTGTCCCATTTTATAATTTTTCTCTGTAGATAATTAGAAGCTATTTTGGGAGCCTCTGACTATCAGGTATCGCATCGTATAATTTTTAGTTGTACGTGCGATTGATGACATTTGTCGTCCTTTATTTGAGTGTGTTTAACTGCTTTTTGCCTCACAGAGAGGCTGTTGTGAGCCTGCCCTTCTGCAGTTTTGGTAACTGGAGGAGCTGTGTCTCCACACCATTCTGGACAGGCTGCAGCTCATCTGCAGCTCATGTATGCTGGCTTCTTTCTTCTTGGCAGATGTCTTCTAGGAAGAGAGTCTAGACAAACATAGAGGGATTGATTGATTGATTAGATGGCTTTCCATAATAATGAAGCAGAGCTTCTTCAGGGGTATTGATCCTTGATGGCTTTAGGGGGACACTTGGACTCTGACCTTCACTGACGAGAGACAGGCTTTGTTTGAACGTCTCCATACCTCTCTTCTCTTGGCTTTGGAGAAACTGTTGATATAAACCAATTTGTCCTATACATGTTTCTGGGTGGTTCCTAATTTCCAGACTCACATCCTCGTATCACAGGTTTGCCATTTCCTGTCTTCCTCGGATTAACCACAGAAGGTAGTTATGGTGGTCAGTGGGGGCCATTAAGTAGCATTCAGCTCTCCTGAGTAGTTCCTGTAGCTGTAGTCCACTGGTAGTCTGCCCCTCCTGTCTCCACTGAGGTCTTCTGATGTTGGTGTTCTGTTACACCTTGCCTTCCTCGCGTTTAGCTCCTCCCACTTTCCTTCCTCCCTCCCTCAAAACCTTCCCACTCATTTTATTTTTCTGTTCATCAGTCATGGCGTAGTCTGTCTAGTCAGAGCCTGGAAGCCGTGCGTGCTACGCTGGCTGTTGGTGGGATCAGCCAAGGTAGCCAGACTGGACCATGAGTTTGTAATGATGCCATGGACTGAAGAAGTGACAAGAAGTACATTTACTGGGGAAACAGTCAGACAGTTTAAGCACTTGACTTTTTTTTTTTTATAATGAATGGAGAATGGGAGTGATTCTGTCTTACGTTTCAATAATTAAAACAGGATGATGAAACATTGAATAGTTGGACTAGAGAAATGGTTCAGTAGTTAAAAGAGCACGCTGCTCTTGCAGAAGATGGAGTTCAAGTCCCAGCACCTATGTTGGGTGCCCCACAGCTGCCTGTAACTCTAGCTCCACAGGGTCTGACTGACTTCTTTTGTTCTCCACAATCACCTGCACATATGTGTAATCTGCAGACATGTGTATGTATCTATATACATAAGTAAAATCTAAAAAGGGAAAGCACTGAAATAAAAAGGGAGCTGTACTAATTACTGGGGAGCACACATACTCACTGGCACAGAAGGGAGGTGTACTAATTACTGGGGAATACATATACTCACTGGCGTAGGTTCATATTTTTAAATTTATTTTTAAAGATAATTTTAAGTGTGTGTGTGTGTCTGTGTGTGTGTGTGTGTGTGTGTGTGTAAATACAGGTGTTTGTGGAGGTCAGGCGAGGGTGTTAGATCCTCTGTAGTTGCAGGTTGTGAGCTGCTTGATGTGGATGCTGGGAATTTAGCCTGGGCTGTCTGTCACCACAGAGTCAGCTCTCTAGCCCCAGTGCAGATTTTTAAATTTGGCTTTTAAATGAAAAATAAATGGAAAGAACTAGATTTGGGGGTGAGAAATATTTCATATCCTGTATAAAATGTTATTACTTGGACATGATGAAGAGTTTTTCCTCCCATCTGTAGTGGTTAGCATTCCCAACAGCTGCTTTGAACCTCAGTGCAGCTGCCCTTCTTCTATGGAGGGAGATATCACCAGTTCATTGAATAGCATATCAAAGACTTTGAAAATATTACTTCTGAGAGCTTTTAAAGCCTCATCCTTTGCCATCAGGTGCATAGCTGGAGACATTCTGTTGAGAAGAAAGTGGGAACTAGATGCTCCTGCCCTCTGCGTGGGCCACAGTTGCTCGCCGGCCTTACCAACTTTCTCAGTGTAATGCCCAGTTTTCCATTTTCTATAATACTTCACAGCACTTAGATCTTTCTACTCAGTCCTTAGTATAGGCCTTATTTTTCAAAACAAGTTCTAGCATGCTTCATCTCAGCCATGGCTTCCTGAAGTGGCACCTTCGTGCTTCATACTAGCACTAAAATGCATCTGGTGGTTGGATTTCGTTTGTAGTGCTGGCCAGACGAGCTGTGCAGGAGTACATCATTACATCAATTAAAGAAGTGCTGAGAATCCACTTCAACCGTGCGGTGGAGCTAAAGGTGAGACCCTGAGCCTGGAGTCTGAGTCTGGCGTGCTTTCTGGTCCTCATGGGGTGGGGTAAAAGCCCTAGCCTCTGCTCTTGGCCCTCATGGGGTGGGGTAAAAGCCCTGGCCTCTGCTCTTGGATTTTTCTCTCTCACTCTCCTCCTGGTACACTAGTTTTCCTTGGCATCCCCGTTCACATGTCATTTTACCCTGTGTGGTGGGGTTGTGTTTGTAGAATTGGAATGGTCTGTCAGACCAGAGGCAGCATAGTCTGGGGAAACCTTAACTGTTTTACTATCCTTGACTTACTTCAATAAGTGACTGGAGCTTATACTAGATTTCAGGGTGAGGACACTTGTGTCTTTCTGTGCTTTCAGTACAACTGAGATGGATTCCTGTACTGTTTATGCTATGCCCACTGACGGTATCCCCTTCCAGATGAGCTCAGAAAGCTGTGCTCTAACTAGTCCTGCCCCCTGTCTAACCAGAGGCTGAGTCATACTGGCCATGGGGCATGTTAAAAGCCTGGCATGAGCTAATAGGATGCGTGGTGAGTGTAAACTGCATGCCAGATCTCAAAACTGCACCAAATAAAGCAGTATCTCACTAATAATTTTTTGTACTGACTATACATTGGAATGATGTTTTCTGTATTAAGTGAAATTAAAATTAGCTCCCCCAGTTTCTCTACCTTTAATGGGCAGCCATATACTTTGAAATTGTTTAAGTGGCTGTCATCAGGTTATTTTAAACAGTGTGTCTTAGCGAAACAACTGCTCCTTTATATATGGCTTAAACATGACAAAAATCTTTAGTTTTCCATAATTCACTATTCAACCCATAGTACTATCTGTCCTTTCTGGCTGCTTCTACGGTCCTGTTTCTGTTAAAGTTGGGTTCATATAAAAGGAATACATCAAATGAAATCTGGATTATCTTTGAAGCATTTCTCCTTCTATTTAAGCTCTATCCAACACGGTTTTCTCTAAGGTTGAATTGTCTTTCTAAAATTTTTAATTTTTTTAGGTTTATGAACTGTTCACAGACTTCACATTTCTGGTAACATCTGGTCCTTTTGTTTACACGGCGATATCAGTCATTAACGTCCTCATCAATAGCAAACTTGTACGTGGCCAAACTCCTTTAATCCTGTCTGTGAAACCATCTTTCCTTGTGCCAGATCCCAGGTTTCAAGTTCAAACAGGTAAGACAAATGAGTATAGAGGTTTGGATTTGTATGTAGCGTGCAGGTGTGTGTGTGTGTGTGTGTGTGTGTGTGTGTGTGTGTGTGTGTGTGTGTGTGTTTTAAATTGGGGATGATGTACCAGTGAGATAGATGGCTCAGCAGGTGAAGGTGCTTGCCTGCCCAGCCTGAGACCTGGGTTTGATCCTGGGAACCCACATGGTAGAAAGGAGAGAACCTTTAGGTTGTCCTTTTGCTTCTGCGTGCTTGTGCACACATGCTTGCACACACACACACACAGAGTAAATGTAAGAACTGAGGATTGTGCACACATGAAGTGCATGGACACGCAGGCGAAACACCCACCCATATACATAAAGATAAATACAATCTCAAAAAACAATTAAAGTGAGTATTATTCTTTTATTATTCATTTATTTGTTGAGACAGTCTTGCTGTGGTCCTGGTCTGGACCTGAGCTTCTAGTTTTCAGCCAACCATCTGACTTGGCCTTCCGAATAGCTAAGGCTTCTTTGTCCATAGGCCGCTTGCTGCAGCTGGGCTGGTTACTAACGACAGTAACAACATCTTTACGATTATAGAAAAAAGTCAAGTGTACACACAGGCACACAGTATCATTCAATGAGTCCCCATGTGCCATTATATGTTCTCAACAGTCTTTTAGTTCCTTCTGTGTGTGTGTTTTCACGTGTGTGCGTGCAGCATGTGCACATGTGTGCAGAGGCCAGAGTACAGCCTTAGGGTTATTCCTTGGGTGCTATCCTCCTTGTTTTTTGAGACAGGCTATCTCACTGGCCAGGAGCTCACCAGCTAGGCTAGGCTGTCTGCCTGTCTGGGACACCCCGGCACTGTGATGAGAAGCAAGCACCCTGGCTTTTTAAATGTGGGTTCTGGGTATGCACCCCAGGTACGCATGCTTGTAAGGCAAGGCACCTTACTGATCAAACTGTCTCCCCTTCCTAATAATCTTTAATTCTTAGAGTTTTCTACCTTCTCTCCCATCTACTTCTCTTTATTTTATAATAAATCTTAAAGACCATATATGTTCACTCCTGTGTTTCAGCCTGTACTTCTACAAGAAAAGGATTATTAAACACAGATGCACATCTGTCCATATCCTCACACTCCCTAAAGTTAGCTATAACTGCTTAATATCTTATTTAACCTTTATTATGGACATTTTTAATCATGAACAAAAGTAGAATACATAACGTTAAATTCACATGTTTATTAATAAGTTGAAAAGTTAATCAAGATTTTTACCAGTTTCCAGCAAAATTGGTAAAACCTTTTTGAAGATGCAAGAATGTTTTAGCGTAACGCTGGATGTCATGTCATTTTACCTATGTGTACTTCATAACTCATCTGTAATGAACATTAAAATTTTGAGAAGTTTATGAGTTACATCTTTTGATGTGTAGATTTTTAATTGGACTTGAACTCCCGGTCACAAGTGATTTTTCTGGCTCCACCTCCTAATTTGTTGAGCCCGCAGGCATGCCAGTCACCACGTTGCATGTGTTCATATGGTTGGCTTCCTACATTCTACCACACGAAACTTTGAAATGATATGACTCATCCGTGGCTCAGAAAGCAACCAGGCAGCATCAAACTATAACCTGAAGTAGTTGAGTAGCCCTGTCTCTGGAACTTGGCCCATTGAGCAGGCATACGGGTTTGCTTTGTGGCCTTGGCAACACCTTGTTGGCCCACACCATGCAGCTTCATCCCCAGAGATGCCCTCAAAATAAATGGGCTTTGCAGCCTCTTCCCATCAGAGCTCTCTGTCTCCCTCAGACCTTGACAGTCATCCTGCCTTATTATCAGGCGTACTGTGGTGCACCCGTCATGACCCACCGGGGTAGCCTTGCCTCCCAACAACCTATGGAGACTGACATGTACCCCACAGTTAGTTGGTGCAGTCTGTAGTCTTTGCAGCCTAGGCTATTAAGACACTTAGAGACCCAGCCTGTGATGATTATGGGTGACATTTTGCAGCATAATGTTTCCAGTTGGTACCACGGTACACATGGCAAGAGAAAGCCATCCTGTGTAATTGGTAGAAGTGGTACTGGAGAGATGGCTCAGCAGTCAGGAGAGCTCGCTGCTCTTAGAGAGCGCATGAATCTGATTCCCAGCTCCTCCATGGTGTGGCTCCCATTTGCTGTAAGCAGTTCTGAGGAGTCCAGTGCCCTCTTCTGGCTTCCACGGGTACCTGCATCCCTCATGTGCACCCTTGTGATTAAAAATAAAAGCACATTTTAAATAAAATACAATAGACAGTGAACCCAGCAGGCATACAAATATTAATATAGGGAGACGGGGGATGGACAAACAAGACACCGTGATACCTCAAAGGGAACACAGTAACGTTTAATGACGGACCCTAAAGAAAAAGGATATTGATGGATTATTTGGAAAAGAAGTTGAAGGACAAAATTTTTAAAGAAAAGATGTCCATACCTCTAAGTAAGCTGTAGGTTCATGTCAATTCTTATGAAAATACTAGTAGCAGTTTCCCACAGGTATGGGGTGGGAACTTGTATGGAATCCAAAGCAAAGCAAAACCCCCAAAGAGAACAAATGTAATAGCCCGAGTGCTAAAAAGAATGCTGGAGGCATTATAATATCCAATCTTAAAATATATTACAAAGTGATAGTAACCAAACGGTCATGGCATTGCAGAAGAGCAGAAGACATGGAGACCAGAGCAGAACAGAAAGTGCAGAAACTGACTGGTTGAGTTTTGACAGAAGGAACAAGAACATATATTGATGAAAACAGATTCTCTTCAGTAAATCACACAGGGGAAACTGGATGTTTTTATAGAAGAGGGAAAAAAAACAAGACCTCTCTCAACACAAAATAGAGAGCCCTCAAAATAGAGACCAAAATGTGAGCTCTTAACCTATAAAGCTTGTTGGAGCCACTGAAAAAGTGCTTTTAGGATATTTGTTTGGGTAAGGTTGTTTTTATTTGTTTGTTTGTTTTTTGGATATGACCATGAAAGTATTTGTACCCAAAGCAGAAATTGAGCAATGGATCACATTAAGTTTTTTTTGTAAGGTGTTTGCAGCTATGAACAGAGTGAGGAGACAGCCTACGGAATGAAAGAGTATCTTCAAGGGATTCGTTTCCAGAATATACAGGGAACTCAGACAACTGAGCAGCAAACCCCTTAAGTTACCCAATTTTAAAAGCAGGCAGGCTGAGGAGCTGGCTTTGTAAAGGGCTTGTTGTGCAAGCCTGAAGACCTGAGTTTGCTCCTCTGCGTGAACATTGAGGCTGAATGGGAAGCTCTATAAGCCCAGCACTGGGGACACTGATACAAGAGGGTCCCTGGGGCTTGCTAACCAGCCAGTCTAGCTGGGACACCAAGGCCCAGATTCAGTGAGATACCATGTCTCAAAAATAAGGACTAAAACAATTGAAGAAGACTCCTGATGTCGATTTCTGGCGTCCATATGCATGTATAGACCCCTCCCCTGTACTCCTTCCCATACACAATGGGCAAACTGCCAGAGTAAACATTTTTTTGAGGCAGGATATACAAATGGCCAGTAAAGATATGAAAAAAATGCCCAGCGCCACTAATCAGAGAGATGTACATGAAAACTATAACAAGACATCCTCTTGCTTAACATCTTATTCAAAAGATGATATTAGCCAATGCTGGTGAGGATGCAGAGAAAGGTGATTTCACAATGCTGCATTTTGTTTGTTTAGATCTTGAATGTGTGTATGTGTGTGCATGCATACTTTATTTGTTTAGTAATTGTACATATAACTGTCAGCCTTTCTACCCATGTCCCAGTTCCTGAATAATGACTCGGAGGCTTATTATTTATTAATAAATGCCTAGCCCTTAAGCTAGGCTTACTCCCACTTCTACCTTATCATGCCATTTGTACTAATCTAAGTTTTGCCATGTGGCAGGTTACCTCTCAGTTTCATACATCCAGTTTCCTCCATGTCTGAGTGGTGAGTCCTCCTGCGCCTCACTCTATCCCAGAGTTCCTGTCTCTCTGCTGGATGTCCCGCCTTCAGTTCTACTCCTTCCTATAGACCATAGGCTATTTATTTTGGCCAATCAGAAGGTGCCTTAGGCAGGTCAGGAAGGACAGTGACACATCTTAACATAGTACATAAACGCTATCCTTCCATCTCCCTCCTTGTAGTCCAATAAAAGGCTCTTCACTGACATGTGCATGTGTGCACACATGAACGTGTGGGTGCCACAGCATGCACATGAAGATTAGAGGACAACGTGTGGCATTCAGTTCTCTTCTTTCACCATGTAGTTTCTGCCTTAGTTTGGGTTTTACTGCTGTGAGCACACAACACGACCAAGGCATCTCTTATATGGATTACATTTAATTGGAGCTGGCTTACAGGTTCAGAGGTTCAGAGGTTCAGCCCATTATCATCATGGTGGGAACATGGCTGCATCCAGGCAGACATGGTGCAGGAGGAGCTGAGAGTTCTACATCTTTATCTGAAGGCTGCTAGCAGATACTGGCTTCCAGGCAGCTAGGATGAGGGTCTTAAGCCCACACCCACAGTGACACACCTACTCCATCCTTCTAATAGTGCCACTCCCTGGACCGAGCATATACAAATCATCACAGTTTCCCAGGATCAAACTCAGATCGTCAGGGATAATGGCAAGTGCCTTTACTCATGGATCCATCTTGCTGGCTCCGACTTGTTTCTATTTTTTTAAAATATGTATTTATTTGTTCGTGCATGCACTTACAGTGAATTTATATGCACCACAGAGGCCAGAGGGCATCAGATCCTCTGGATCTGGAGTTACAGGAGGTTGTGAGTCACCTGATATGTAAGAGCAGTAAGGCTTTTGGTAACCACTAGGCTCTTTCTCCAGCCTCTGCTTTTTTGTTTGTCTGTCTGTCTGTCTGTTTGTTTGTTTTTGAAGACCAGGTCTTGTTATGTAGTTCAGCCTGGTCTCACTTTCATCCCCTGATCATATAATATTGATTATACAGATATTACAGACAGCTAAAAGTTTACTATATGGTCTAGGAGTCACACTGCTGCATATAAGTACAACAAAGTTAGTATGTTGAAGAGATAGCACTTGTGTCCTTTTGTAGCTGTATTCACAATAGCAAGATAGGCAGCCGCCCTGTGTGTTCATTGACAGATGGATTGATGAAGAATTGTAGCACATGCACATAAATGAACATCAGCCACAAAGAACAAAACCCCTCTGTTTGCACACATGGAACTGCAGGACGTTATGCTAACTGAACTATCAGAAATGGAAAGCCAAATGCCACGTGTTCTCACTTAACTTGTGGAACTGGATTGGAAAGTGGAGGGTATTAGAGTGTTTTCCAGACAGAATCTGGGGAGGAAAGGTTGAGGGGAGAGCGCTAAACCTCGAAGCATGCAGCTGGACAGGAGGAATTACTTTGTGTCTTGTGACGTAGTAGGATAAATGCGGTTGACAGCTAATAGCTATACATTTAATTTTTTTAAAAACCTTCATTTTTATCTTAAGTGTGCCAGTGTTCTGTCTGTGCACCATGTGTGTGCAGTGTCCTCAGGGACCAGAAGAGGACGCTGGATCCCCTGGGGCTAGTTGTGAGCTCCCATGTGGATTCTGGGAACTGAACTTGGGTCCTCTGGAAGAGCAGTCAATCACCACTGAGCCATCTCTCCAGCCCCCAGCTCTATATTTCAGAATAGCCAGTAGGGCTGGTTTTGAATATTCTGGACACAAATAATAAATTTCCGAGCAACAGATACTTCATTGTGTGCATGTGTTAAAATGTTACACTGTAACCATAAATATGCAAAAGAAAGAAAACGGGCTCCTGTCACTCATCATCATTACTGTGCTAACCAGGAACCAAAAGTATGTCTTACAAAGACTGGGGTGAAGAAGATGGCTCCACTGCTAAGAACACTGGGATTCAGTTCCCTGCACCTGCATGGTAGCTCACAACCATCTGTAAGTTCAGTTCCAGAGGATCGATGCCTCTCCTTGCACCGTGCACCATGAAGTACATGCGTACATGCAAGTAAAACACCCATACACATACATATAAAAATAAGCAAATATTAAGAAATAAGACCCCATGGTGCTTGATCTCAGGCAGTGGATGACCTGGTTTGTTTCAGTTCTGTCCCCTCCTTCATTCCTAGTCTAAGCGGAACCTCGCTCATGGGACTCTCATTGCTATCTTTCTTTTTAGTATTGCAGTTCGTGCCTCCGAGTGTCGATACTGGCTTCTGCAACTTCACTCAGAGCATCGAGAAAGGCCTGGTGACAGCTCTCCTTGAAGTGAGGAAGCACCAGGGAACATATAACCTCACAGTGCAGGTGAGAACACCCACCATGAGTGCGTGTGCACGGACACACGCACACACGCACACACGCACACCACAGTGAGGAGAGCACTGTCCTCTGCAGAAGTTCATCTGAGATGCACTCTCCATGCTGGGTGTACTGTCACACAGCTTACATCCCAACACTTGGGAGGCCAAGGCAGGTGGACCTCTGTGAGTTCAAGGCCAGCCTGGTCTATAGAGTGAGTTCAAGGCCAGCCTGGGCTACAGAGTGAGATCCTGTCCCCAGGGGGAAAAAGAAAGGAAAAAGATGTGTCCTCCAATGGAGAAAAGCCAGCAGATGTGGGCCAGGGCTGACTTTTGGCAAGATGTGGGGTCTACAGCATGACTTCAGAGCAAAGCAGGGTAACTCACCCTGGTCAGAGTGAGTTAGAGAGAGATGGCCGTATGCAGGCAAGTCAAGAATGTTCCACACAGGAGTGATATTAGCTGCATGCTTTGCTTTTCTAGCAGGTTGGATAGCCTAAATCTCAAAGGCTTGGTGCTGGGTCGTTTGAGGCGACAGGGCATTTGGATGTATTTGGAATATGTTGCATAGACTTTACTCATTGGCTTTCTCTAACTTGAAAATAGGAAATGATCCAAAACCTAGAACCATCTGGGCATTGGTATGAGGCTCTGAAAGTTTTGGACTTTGGTGCCCTTTGGTCTTCATGCCAGGGACGCTCTACCTGTGACCGTGGAGCTCTGTGCTGTAGCTGAGTCTCCATCTGAACGTAGAGGATTCTGTTGATCAGCAGACTGGCTTCACATGTATGCTGTTCCAAGCGCTCGTGTTTTATGAACCCCTCCCCGTTCTCTGTCCCCTTTCCGACATGTCTGTTAACTCTAGACTTTGGCACTCCTGAATCCACCTTTTGTGCTCCTTCATTTTCCTCCTGTGGTCAGGATCTTTCCGTTCTCTGTTAGAGATTTTGGAAAGTCTGTCCTCCGAGTCACTAATTTTTCCCTTCAGCCGTGTCCATTCATACTGAAATTTCTGAGTAGTCATTCTCCTCGTGGCTCTTTGTTCCTTTTTTATTATAACCTTTGCCAAGATGTGAGAGAGTGGCCTTCAGGGTCTCTCAGGATATCAACTAGGATTTTAAAAGGTTTTCTTCTATTCCTTCTATGTTGTTCTTACACATGTCTGTTTTCTCGGAAGTATTGTTCTGTATGCCCGTCTCTGTGCTTGGCTTTTGTGCTGTTTTTCTGTGTCTTCAGACCCTGGCTTAGTAGGTGGTTGGTTGGTGGTGAGGATGAAGAACTGAGTTAATTATAGATGCTGGCCTGGCTGTCCCCTTAGGCTGTGGAGGTTGCTTCTGTGTCAGCCCCGTCTCCTGATGGGAGAATTCATGCGGGCTTGGGAGCTGGGTAGCATGTACCACAGTATACCAAAGTGCAGGGTTCTGTCTACAGCATTGCACAGCCTGTGGTTAGAGACCTAAGCAGACTGGCTCTGCCCTGGGGATGGATCCCTGCTGTGCGTTCCAGGGCACAGACTCCTCTCCTCTTCTCTTCAGTCCTCTGCTGTGTCTCGTATGCCCTGGTGTACACTGGAGTTTATTGGGTCCTGCCCTCCTTGTGGTTGGTCTTAGCCCACAAGGCCTTTGGCCTCCTCTGGGAAGGGCTTTCCTTAGATGGCAGTTCCTTGGGCTGTTCTAGGAAATGGGCCCTGCTGGTGACTGTGGTGGCCTGGTGTGTGGAGCTGGCAGGAATAGGAAGTCTCAGTTCACTCTTGGTGTGAGTCCTGCTCTATAACCTGCTTCTGGTGTCAGGTCCTCTGCCCTCTCCTGGATGTGTGCGTGTGGTGTGTGTGTGTGTGTGTGTGTGTGTGTGTTTAGGGTCTTGGTTCTCTCTGCTCTGGTTTATTTCAGCACAGTTCTGTCTTTTCTCCATCTACTAGAATTTGACAGATCGCTGGTTTTTCTCCATTCTCTGTGCTGTGTGGATTTATTGCCCCTTGTTCAGTTTTACTGCTATTTCTGTGGGGTTTGGGGCCAGAGCGGGAGAGAGGAGGGGGAGGGGCAGGACACTAAATACTCACATTCAACTTTGTCACTTAATGTAAAAAACATTTCTATTGAACAGAGTGTTTCAAGTCTCACAGAAAGGGAACAAGGTTAGAAAATCAGCTCCCTTTCCTTTTAAAATTTAACCTTCCTGTGAGTCAGGCTTGGAGACATGCATCTGTAATCTCTGCCTTCTGAGGCAAGAAGTTCAAGGCCCAGGTAGTGTAGAGAGACAGCGTCTTTAAAAACCAAAACAAGATAAAACATTCCTTCACTTTACCCACTTTGAAGAACACTGATCAGAGACCTCGTGATCGATGTCACAGTCAGGCCTTCATCTCCATGTGTGATCAATGTCACAGTCAGGCCTTCAGCTCCGTGTGTGATCGATGTCACAGTCAGGCCTTCAGCTCCGTGTGTGATCGATGTCACAGTCAGGCCTTCAGCTCCGTGTGTTATTCCAGAAGCTCCTTCTGCCTTCCTTCTTTCAGATTGTGAATGTCACCATTGCTTCTTCGAGGGTGGCTCCCCGGAGGGGCCCAGTGAATATTATCTTTGCTGTTAAAGGCTCGCAAGGTTTTCTGAATGGGTCAGAGGTGAGCGAGCTGCTGAGGAACCTGACGGTGGTGGAGTTCAGCTTCTACCTGGGGTACCCGGTGCTACAGATCGCAGAGCGTGAGTACTTATGGCTCCTCAGGGGCCCTGGGGAAGGGGCTGCCAGTGTTTTTCCTGGTGGATGTCTACTTTAAAATATTGTTAACTTTAAAAAGAGACTTGATTGTTCTAGAGTACTTTTGGGCTCATAGTAAGCAGGGTCTGGATGCAGAGGATTTTTCTTATTCTCACTCACGCATGGGAAGTCCCTTCTGCAACGTCCCATTGACCACAGCCAGTGGACACACACCGACACGGTGGCCCTCTAGGGTCTTAGGTTTATCATTGGGCTCAGGCCCTGTGCTACACACTCTTTGCGGTTTAATGAGTGTCTAGTGCCATGTACCTGCTTTCATATGTCAAACACAGTAGGCTCACCGGGACTTTTCCCCCACAGGACATATTTGACTGAACTCCAGAATAAAGTCAGGAGTTCTCAAGCCCAGCCAGGGCGGGCTCCAGAGCCCTTCTTTGCCCCTGTGCCTCCCTTTCCTGTTTGCTTCTGAGAATAAAGGGTCACTATGTAAACAGTGTGCTGGCTCTAGAGAATGTGAAACTCTAGGGGAGCAGCTCTGCGTTCAGGGAAGAGGTGGCAAGGATATTTAACTGCAGACAGGCAATGGAGGTGGTTTTGGAGACGTGGGGACAGGGAATGGAACTTTCTAGGTCCTCACTTGGCGGTGCTTACTCAATGATGCGTTTTCCCAAACCTATGAGACTGGAGGCCAAAATAGTAGACTTTATTGTGTAGTTAAAAAAAATTTAAAAAGTAATAAATGAAAACAGAACCTTACTTCCTGGTTGAAGCAATCAGATTTCTAGGCAGTTGGGAGGAAGTGGGGGATGCTTACGTCAGAAAGCAGTGCATTCCAGAGTTAAGGGAAGGCAGATAGATAAAATACTTTCTGAAGACAGACTAACCAATATATATATTGACACTAGCTGTATCACTCGCTGTCCTGTAACTCACTCTGTAGAGCAGGCTGGCCTAGAACTCAGAGATCTCCCTGCCTCTGCCTCCCAAGTGCTGGGATTAAAGGTGTGAGCTACCATTACCCCGGCTTAACTCATGATTCCTAATATATTACTAATTATTTATTTTTCTCAATATATTACTAATTAAATTAAGAAGAATAAACTAGAGAACATGAGAGTAGTGGGCTACAGAGATGGCTTAGTGATTAGATCCCATACATAGTGCTCTCACAGAGGACCCAAGTTCAGTTCCCAGCAGTCACACCTGTGGTTGCTTCTCCAGGGGCTCTGACACCCCCTTCTGGTCTCTCAGAGTACTTATGCATGTGTGTACAAACCTACATAAAAATTCACACACACACACACACACACACACACACACACACACACACACGATTAAAAATAAACTATAAAACATGCATATAGAAAAGTAGATAGGAATGAAGTTATTTATATGCAAAATTTTTGATTTTGAACAATATATGTGCATACAGCTAAAACAATAGAAGTCTGAGCAGGAGTACACAGAGACAGCTCCCAGCAAGCCAAAACCTGCTTCCCTTTACGCTGAGGCATTGCTGAGAAAGCCCTTGGCTCTGAAGAGCACAGCTTGTAAATCCTTTGCTCCAGAACAACACACACAGGAGATGTTGCAGGGACCTTGTTGATACAGCGGTCAGTGACGAGGCTGGGGAAGCCCCTTTCTCATCCTTCCTTCACCTATAAACAAGATGCTCAGAAACTGGTGCTTGCCAGCCTTCACACTTGCAGTATTTTGTCATCTCCTAGTGCTATTGACTAGAAAGGATAATGTGTTATGATTTACCTCACATTCTCAGACCACTTAACTTACCTTCCTGGCCAGTGAAAATATGTTTCTTACAGACTTCTCTCTCTCTCTGACTCTCCTTTTTATAGCCTTCCAATACCCGCAGCTCAATTTATCTCAGTTACTGAAGTCCTCTTGGGTCAGAACAGGTATGTTCAACTTACGTAATGTTTGGAGAACTAGACAACATGGAGTCCGGTGAGGGCATATGGGGGTTGACGTGCCCCTCCTGTTTCCCAAATTTGGGACAAGATGTACTTTAAATTCTTGGCAGAGAATGAACGAGAAATGGGATTCGATTTGGGCCATGGGAGTGTGTCCTGCTGGGTTGTGGCACAGAAAGAGCTTCTTTTAAAATTCATACATCAACTCCAGGGCAGAGTCTACCTGAACCCACAGTCAACTGACCTGAGATGGGGTGGTGCTCAAAAGCAAGGGTATTTTTCTTCTGAAAGTGTTGTGTAGATGAATAAAGTAGTTTGGGGACCCTGGTTAGTTACTTAGACAGATCCGGGCACATTCAAGTTGATACGGCCATAGATGAGCCTTAGATAAACCGAGGTCATAACATTTCAGTGCAAGGCTCCTCTGACCTGGCCCTGGAATTCTAAGAGACAGTGACACAGTCCCAAGTCCCAATGTGCAAGCAGTCAGTGGCTAATCATAAGGAAAGAGTGTGTTTAAGTAGGATAGACACCATTTGTGGGGCTCAGCTCTTGCCAGTTACGTTGGGCTCTGAAGCCCTGTGTGGACCAGCTCTTTGCACATTGCATAGTGACCTTAGAGTGTTGAACTCACTCGCCCAGAGATGGACCTCAGACAGAATTGAAACCAGTTTTTCTGGAAGCGCTGTTGCCCCCATCAGCTAAAGGATAAGCTGAGTTATCTGTTCAGATCTGTTTGTCTGATAGAGACAGCAAGAAGAAAGCAGATCCCCTCTGTACAAGGGAGACTGTAAATCCCTGTCCAAAGACAAGATAAGAACTCAGACTATCCCAGGCTGACAGGATACTTGTCTGATCTTAGGGAGATGCTCTGTATTTAGCTCTCCCACAGCGCTGAGTTCCTGGGCCTGCTTGTCTTCAGTTTGCCATGGACTGGGACCACTCCGGGGACCTTTACCTGTCTAGGGATTAGTGTCTTGTCATCCTCTTGTATGGATGTTTGCACATGCGCACACATCCTGTGGGCGTCCCTGTCTGTGCCGACTTACTCTGAGTGCTTTGTGCTTCTTGCTGAACACAGTCCTCCTGGGTGTAGTGGAAAAGCAGCTCCATAATGAAGTGTTTCCAGCCGAGATGGAGCGCAAACTGGCCCAGCTGCTCAGCGAGGTGCCCACCAGAAGACGCATGTGGCGGAGAGCCACCATAGCTGCCGGGAACAGCGTGGTACAGGTACTGCTCACCGAGGGAAGGAGGGGTGGGAGCAGAGGAAAAGCCCACTGGAAATCGGCTGTTTTCGTGCAAGTGGGAAAATCCTGGTGTAAAATGACTACTGAATGTGGCAGCCTTGCAAGACAACTCAGAGTCCAGACAGAAACCTTGGCGATTGGTTGACCTACCTTTGGACTGCAAGGAGCATAGAAGGAAACTTACCACTGGGTTCCTATATCACCAGAAGGCTTTGGTTTTGAAGAACAAATTTTTTTTTTTTTTTTTTTTGGTTTTTCGAGACAGGGTTTCTCTGTGTAGCCCTGGCTGTCCTGGAACTCACTTTGTAGACCAGGCTGGCCTCGAACTCAGAAATCCGCCTGCCTCTGCCTCCCGAGTGCTGGGATTAAAGGCGTGCACCACCACGCCCGGCTTGAAGAACAAATTTTTAACTCGCCAACATTGATCTTATTGTATGGCACTGGTGGCATCTTAGAAAGGAGTCACTGATTGGGGACAGTCCTTAGCAGACAGAGAAGGTAATTTTCTGCCCTCTGTTCAGGCATCTTGCCCTCCCCACCTCCTGCCAGCCTGGTTGTCTTTTGTTACCCCTAAATTGCCTTCACTCTGGGGACTGGGCAGATAGACCACAAAAGCAGATTTGTTTGAATTGGAAAATGACCTATTTAAGAAACACACGTACTCACAGAACGTTGGGGGTGGGGCTGTTATTTAATCCTGTCTCTGTGTGAATGGTGTGAATTTTCTTTCTTTACCACTTACAGACTTGGAAGATCACAGAAAAATGGGGTTCACAGAACATTTCAGAAACACAAAACTGGGGTGAAACTCAGCAGTGAAGGGTGGCTGGTGGCCAGGGGAGGGGGTGCTGGTGTTGAGAACAAGCTAATGGAAGTGACGTGGGCGGGCCAAGGTGCCGGTTTTGCCTAGAAATAGCATCCGTGTTCCCCAGCATCCTCACTGAATTTGTCCCTCTCAGTCTTGCTTGCTGTTCCCCATCTAGGAACATGGCCTCTTAGCTTCCTAAGATAGCTCCCTTGCCAGATACACTCGTACTAAGATTTTAAATATTTATTTATAATTATGTATATGTGTGTAGGCATGTGTGCATGTGAACGAAGGCTCCTGTTGGATGCCTCTGAAGCTGGAGTTAGGGTTGGCTGTGAGCTACCCAACGTGGGTTCTGAGACTTGAACTCAGTACATGCTCTTAACCACTGAGCCATATTTCCAGGCCAAAATAGTAAGAAAAATTTAAAACATTATAAATAGAAAAAGAAAGGAAAAAGCACCAATAAATGCAATCATTAAGTAAGCAAACATACAGCAAATAAACATTAAAATGAATTATGAAGGTCTCATCTTGTTCAGTAGCCGAAGCCTCATACAGTTCAAGGGCTGAATTTGTGTATGAAGCAACTACAGAGAAGAAACCTGGGTGGTCAGGTATTAAATTGGATACATGAGTTCCTAAAGGTAAAAATATCACATCTGTGGGAGTCAGCCGAGCCTTCACAGACCAGGGCCACCTGACACATGGCCTAGAGGCTCCTCTCTGTTTCTGCTCTCCCTTAACATGACCAAAGTACCTGAACCTTATTTGTGGCCACGAACACTGAACACTGTATATTGTGGTTCCTGATATAAAAATGATTAGCCACCATCCAGAAAGAGCCAGAGGTTTGACCCTCCAAGTGAAATGCTTTGCTAACGTGATGCTCTCCTGTATCAAATGTACAGGGTTCTGGTTAGAGATGGGTTAGCTCTGGTTGGCTTGTAGAAGCATAAATTCACACAGCGCTTGGCATGCCCAGAGATGCTTTCAGCCTTCGCATTGGGTGTCAAGGGGAGAGGACAGTGAGTACTGGTATGTGATGGACAGGGCCTGGGGATGAGGCTAACCATTCTGCAGTGACACCCATGTCAAAGAGCAAAGAACTCACTATTCCATACATCAGTAGAGCTAATCAGACATTTGAGTAGACTCAGGAAGAGATGGGGAAGAACCACTTCCTCCCACCTAGGAGAGCAGTGCACTCTCATAACATGGTGGGTTTGTCTGTTACCATTTCAGACTGCCCGGTGGTACTCTGTGAATGCTTTTGGCCCTGTTGTCTCTAAGAAAACATTAAATCAAAGTACAGTTGCTATCCTACACAGAGCAGCTTTCATATGAACGCTCTCCACCAGCAGAGGACAGTGGGGATCCTGCAACTCCAGATGTGGGAGTAAGCTTTTTAAGAGAGCTGGGACAAATCCCAAGTCACGCACTAGGGACCACTATGTGCCCCAAGAAGGGACATCTGGCCTTGAGCTTCCATGACGCTGATGGACTCTGTGCTCTCGAAGGTGGTGAACGTGTCCAGGCTGGAGGGGGACGACAACCCAGTGCAGCTCATCTACTTTGTGGAAAATCAAGATGGAGAGAGACTCAGTGCAGTCAAGTCTTCAGATCTGATCAACAAGGTAGACCTCCAGAGGGCAGCCATCATCCTGGGGTACCGGATTCAAGGCGCCATCGCGCAGCGTAAGTCCGAAGCCACTTGTGTTCTGATAGTGAACTCTGAACTACAGCATCTGACCAGTGCTGGTTGTTGATGTTCATTTGCTGAGACTTTTCCTGAGTTTTTCTTAAGTTTATTTATTATTACTCTGTGTGCATGTGTGTGTGTGTGTGTGTGTGTGCGCGCGCGCATGTGTGTATACATGTGTGTGCTTGTGTGTGTACATGTGTGCGTTTGTGCATGTGTGTGCACATGTGTGTGCTTGTGTGTGTACATGTGTATGTTTGTGCATGTATGTGCACATGTGTGTGCTTGTGGGTGTGCACATGTGTGTGTGCATGTGTGTGCATGTGTGTGTGCACATGTACACATGCCATGGTACATGTGTGGAGATCAGAGGACAACTTTGTAGAGTCAGTTTTTCCCTTTCATTTTATGGGGTTCTGGGGTTCCAGCTCTGGCCATCAGGCTTGCGTGACAAGTACTTCACTTGCTGAAACCCTCTTTATTTTTATTTCTGTCTATGTGACCATGGCCTGGCGGTCTTTTTCCTACCTCACACCTCATATTCATGAAGTTGCTAGTGAGTCACAGAACCTTATATCAACATGAACATCCTTTTCCCTACCCCATACTGGTTTTCATTTAAAAATCCATCATAGGCAAAATAATGTACCTATTCTGTTTTTATTCCAAAACCTTCCATGTCTCACCCTGCATGTTGGTGGGGACAGTGAGTCAGTCAGGAAGCTGAGAGCTGCCCTCTAGGCTGACTGGCTTCCTTGGGGTCTGGCAACACAAAGGAGTCCCTTGATCCTTACTCTCTTTTCAGTCCTGTTTCTCTGTCACCCCGCCTCACACCGCTCTACAGTTAGAAAGACGTGTTTGATATTTTCTATTATTACTGGAAGGCACTTGGCCCTCTGGCAGTGACTGCTCTCAGTACCTCTTGTCAAACTTCCAGATTTTGGTTGTATATTTGAAATGAAGAAAAAGGGAGCAGCATGGAGAATCATAACTCTCTAAATAAGATTTTACAATAAGATTTTACTGCCTCTTTAGTGTGTGTGTTTCCCCTCCATGACCCAGAACAGTCTGTCACAGTGTATGGGAAGACCTGCTCCCCACGGCACAGGCACAGGCACAGGCACAGGCACAGGCACAGGCACAGGCACAGGCACAGGCACAGGCACAGGCACAGGCACAGGCACAGGCACAGGCACAGGCACAGGCCCTGACATCAGAGAATCCTGAAGAACTTACTGAGGACAGGGAGGAGGCAATGTGATGTTGGTTTGTTCCCTTCCTTCATCAGTATGTTTATTAAGGACATAGACCTAGGGAGCTGTGCTTAAATGTCATTGTGGGTGCATGCTAATGTCCATAAAATGTACCACACATAGATGCAAAGATGCAATCGGAAATGACCACTAAGACATTCTCATTCTACACATAATCTTACAGTTAACACTCATAAGAAAGTGGAGTTGGCATGATTGACAACTCCATCAGTGCTTACAGAGCCCGGGTGTGACTGTCAGGAAGGCATGCTGTGACCACCGACTTGCTTTTGTGCTTCTCACATAGCTTTGTATTTCAGTTATGAAGGTCAGTTATGACAGCATTGCTCAGCTGAAACAGGTACAACTTTTATGTCCCCTCAATCTGTCACAGCTTTTGGGACGAAATCATTGGAGATGGGGGATGAGAACCTGTGGCCAGCCCCTTTTTATCAGGCTCCCCGTGCAGCTCTCAGTCTTCATGCACCGTCTGCTTTCTTCCATGTAGATGGAGTCATGGGGCTGAAGAGATGGCTCAGTGCTTTGAACACTGGCTGCTTTTAAAGAGGACCTGGGTTCAGTCCATAGCACCCACATGGCGGCTCATGGCCACCATAATTCTAGATCCAGGGGGATCTGACACCCCCTTCTGGTTTCTGCGGGTACCAGACACACATGTTTACATTTGTGTATCTAGGCAAACAATCATATATGTAAACTAAAAGTTAATACATAAGATAAATGGAGTGACTCTAGCAGAGCTGTGTGGATGAGGAAGTTCCATATAGAGTCGGCCCCACCCCAGGCATCTTTGGTGTGTGTCCTTCAGGTCCCACCTCTGGAACACTGCTGCCCCGTTAGGCCAGCTTTCTGCTGTTGTGCCTGATCTCCATACTATAATCCACAGCAGCTCCAAATTTTTTTCTTTCTAAGATCTTAATTTAATTTTTTAATTTTATGTGTATTGGTATTTTACCTATACAGGTATCTGTGTTCCACCTATGTGTAGTGCCCAGAGGTCAGAAGAGGGCATTAGGTCCACTGAGACTGGACTTATAGTGGGTTGTGAGCCACCATGTGGGTGCTGAGAATCAAACCTGAGTCCTCTGGAAGAGCAGTTCTTAAGAGAATGATATTTTGAAATTTCCCTTTAGAGGAAAAGGCCTCTGGCTAAGGGGGTCTTTGTCCATGGGGCTAACCTGTGTGAGGGCTGCTGTGCGCGCTTCTCTCATCTGATGGACATTGCTGGGAGAGATGAAGTGGTAGCCATTGGTAGGCTCCTTGGTGTGCATGAGGGATCACTGTAGAATGGGCTCTGTTTCAGGTCAATGAGGAGGGAATCCTAACGGTGCATCCAGAGCCTGAGGCGGATGGAAGAGCTGCCTCCCTCCGTATTGTCTACAAAGGCTGATTTTTTAAAAGGATATAAGCACCATTTTCTTGGGGCAGGCAGAGAGTTAGGGGATAATAGAGTGCAGATTATCATATGCTAGCCTATCAGCTAGCAAGTCAGCAGTTTCTCAGATGCTTGTCACAGCCTAAAAAGCTATACCATCATCCAGTGCTGGCTTCTTATTAGATAATGGGAAAGCCACAAGCAGCTTCTAGCTGGCCCCAGAGCTAAATATGAACCAAAGGTAGGAAGATGGGTGAGATTCTTTCTCTGCTCCAAAGGGCAGAGCAGGCAGTGACAACCCTGAAATGTGGTGAGCCGTTTCTCCCATCTAAAACACACATCCTGACTTGAACCACACACATGCTGTGAGACACCCCCCCCCCCC